>JACEVL010001432.1:0-10000 GCA_020284085.1 Aporrectodea caliginosa
ACTTATATCTGTGGTCGTGTGATGGGGTTGAGAGGCGTCAAGGACATTGTAGGTTAGAGATGGAATTTTGTAATGGATGTGCTGAGGGACGTTTTTGCCAAAGAAGAGGTTTAGAACTGGGGTTATGTGGTGGTTTTGTGGGTTTCGGTGACTGCACGATCGTTCTGGATTGTTTATGGGCATTTTGGTTGAGATGAGACGATTTAGAGGAAGAAGGGATAAGTTACTATATTAGGAAGCGATTGGATGATTATAATCATAATTTTATGCTAATGGCAAGCAAATTTCTACCACGGCTTCTTAATAAGTATGTTGATGGCTGTGTGTCTTTCTAACAGACATCTCAATGATTCTGTGGTCTACTGATGACATGTCAGTGATTAAGTCATATCAATAGTGTGGCTCAACGATAGGCGTGGTAATGATTATAACACATTAATGTTTCTGTGGATTACTGCCAGACATGTTAATGATTACGACGCATTGGCTGGCTTAAAAACCGATATGTTAGGGACAGTTAGGCGCTGCAAATATCAGGAAACATGTTAAATTCCGGTTGCCATACCAGACACCATGATCCATACCAGACACTATGATCAATACCATACCAGACACCATGATCCATACCAGACACTATGATCCATACCAGACGCTATGATCCATACCAGACACTATGATCCATACCAGACACTGTGATCCATAGCAGACACTATGATCCATACCAGACACTGTGATCCATACCAGACACTACGATTCATACCAGACACTATGATTCATACCAGACACTATGATCCATACCAGACACTGTGATCCATAGCAGACACTATGATCCATACCAGGCACTGTGATCCATAGCAGACACTATGATCCATACCAGACACTGTGATCCATACCAGACACTACGATTCATACCAGACACTATGATTCATACCAGACACTATGATCCATACCAGACACTGTGATCCATAGCAGACACTATGATCCATACCAGGCACTGTGATCCATACCAGACACTACGATTCATACCAGACACTATGATTCATACCAGACACTATGATCCATACCAGACACTGTGATCCATAGCAGACACTATGATCCATACCAGACACTGTGATCTATACCAGACACTATAATCCATACCAGACACTGTGATCCATACCAGACAACATGATCCATACCAGACCCTATGATCCATACCAGACACAATGATCCATACGCGACACTATGATCCATAGCAGACACTATGATCCATACCAGACACTGTGATCCATACCAGACAACATGATCCTTGAGTATGCTCCAGACTGCGTTGTGCTCATGACATAGTTGTATACGTTGCATCGGTACAATCGGTTGGTTGGTTCGGTGGAGGCGACACTTGCGAAACACAGGTCCCCTGAAAGAACGAGAAAACACACTGTGATTGTAATTTAATGTGATCTGAAGTTGTGTGACAATGGATGATGGAATGCGAGCTTATGTATTGTCAGTCTCCTTTGATTCGTATTACATTATATTGCACTGTACCGTATTTTATTTTTATTGTATTGTTGTATATTTCATTGTATTGAATTGTATTTTATTCTCTTGTACTGCAGTATATTGTTATATTGTTCAAACCAACTTATTGTCAAATAGGTGAACCTAATAAGCTGGGCTTCGGTCCTTTTTGGGTCTGGTATTTACATCCCTGAATCATACATATGCACATGTTTCTTAACAATGAATGAATGAATGAACGAACTAACGAACGAATGAATGAATGAATGAGTCAAAGAATGCGTTAATGAATGAATGAATGAATGAATGAATGAATGAATTAATGAATTAATTAATGAATGAATGAATGAATGAATGAATGAATGAATGAATGAATTAATTAATTAATTAATTAATTAATTAATTAATTAATGGCAATATACTGCAATACATTGCATATATTGCGTCGAAATCATAATTTATATTCCAGTGAAACGACATTATCAGTTACGTAGTTATTATTAGGATGCCAAACTGACCGTTGAAATCAACCTGGACTCTTCTGTCCAGAATGACGTCCGTTTGAGAAAGGCTGGTTGTATTGTACGACCAGGAGTACCTCGCACTTGGTATGCTCGCCGGAGCACCGCATGGGAGACGCAGATTATTGTTTGTCGCAACGGTGTAGTTGATCCTTGGAGCGTTGGCCTCATACGAATCAAGGCTAGCCACCCGCAGCTGCGCCACATTGGACATCGTCCGACCGTAGGTGTTCGTAGCAAAGCACTGGTAGTATCCCTCGTGGTCCTTGGTCGCCTGACCGATGTCGATTGAACCAGATGTCGGGTCCGGATGGACTATTCCCGTCTCCGACAGAGGAGCGCCGTTCTTCAGCCAGGTGTATCTGTTCGAAAAGAGGGAGACAGGTCATGATGAAACCTATTTCTAAACGCTGACGCTTGAGATTTTGTGCTTTCCGATAGAACGCCTAATTTATTCCATAAATTTTAATTCTAGTTTTTCTGCTGAAGCCCCGTTTTCATAATTTCTATTCTAATTTTTCTTCTGAAGCCCCGTTCTCATAATTTCTATTATTAATTTCCTTCTGAAGCCCAATTTTCATTATTTCTTTTTAGTTTTTCTTTTTAAGCCCCGTTATCAAAGATTCAATTCCAGTTTTTCTTCTGAAGCTCCGTTGTCATAATTTCTATTGCAGTTCTTCTTAAATCACATCCTCATAATTTCTATTCAAGTTTTCTCCTGAAGAACCATTATCATAATTCGCAAACTCCGATCAATGATCTCCTCCTGTAAGATAGTAGATGTCTCTGAGAAATCGAAATCCGTTAACGGTCGGAGTCCAACAGTTTTAAGAAACCAAGTTGCGGTGGGTGACTTAACAACACACGAGTCTTACAGAATAGGCCTAATTGATCAGCAAAATATTACAATGTAAGTAATTTATACTACATGTGATACATAAGTATCATGTTTCACGGAATAATTATTTAACTGATATTAATTAATAGGATATGCCCCTATTACAAAAATAATTAAAGAATAATAATTCATTCATTCATTCCAAAGATTTATATAGCGCCCCTTCAAGGTTACTACTCAGGAGCGCTCCCGACCCAACCCCGGCTGAAAAGGATGGTTTTAAGGCAGAGTAAAACGCATCTAAATGAACTTTAGGAATAAGGCGTAATGCTAATGGGATCCCATTCCAAACCATGGGGCCAGCAACAGAGATGTTGTCCAAGATCAGTTCGCGCACGGGGAACAAGAAGTTCACCATGTGTGGAGGAGCGGAGAGCTCTACGTCCCTGCACATCCAAAGTAGAGCGACAGAGCTTTTGTAAATACACAGGAGCGGAACCCAAGAGGCACCGCCACACCAAGGCAGAAAGCCGGTACACAATCCGCTGCGGGATAGGAAGCCAGTGCAGGACATCCCTAATTTAATAAGATACCAATGATATTAATTTTTTTAAAGTTTTAACTAGAAATCAATTAATAAGATTTGAGAGAACAATTAGTTATTAACGTATTGTAGAATAATTGTTTAATAAGATAGTAGAGATTAATTAATTAATTGATAGATATGTGTGATACTCACGTCGGATGAGGTTCTCCGACAGCCTCGCATGGTAGGCTGACCTTAATTTTGTCCCGATAGAGGTAGATTTTGTCTGGTCCAGAGGTGATGCTGGGAGGAAGGCGAACTGAAAGATTTAAAACAAAGGGAGATAAAAGGGTTAAACTGGAGACAGTGGCCCAGCACCTCAAAAATAATGGTGGGACACGATAGGCGTTTAATAAGAACTGTCTCTCACAGACACCTTTTAAACAGTCAGCCGACGCTATATAAACTTTGTACGCGGTCGACACTTGATGAAACTCCACCACTGATTGCACTCTGTCAGTGCCAGTCCCAAGCCTAGATAAATGAGGAGGGCGACGCTAATGATCTTTGTAATCACACAGTGTCGTTAAACTGAAACTACTACTACGACACTTGATGAATGTTCACAAAACTAATCTTTCAGTGATGTTACATCACTTTGCTGTTATTATGTTTAGGAAATGTATATTTTTAGGGTATGTGTATAATTGTATTGTAATTGTAATTGTAATTGTAATTGAACATTTGTATAGCGCCACTCAGAGATTCAGAGGCGCTCCCGACCCAGGGCTCTAACAAATAAGATAGTCTTCAGGCGTTTCCGAAACAGAGGAAGGGAAAGGCTGAGGAGCTCAAGACGCAATTCATGCGGAAGATGGTTCCAAGTAGAGGGGCCGACATAGGCAAAGCTTCTGGATTGAGCTGTTGCACCACGCATGCGGGGGACAACCAGAAGGCCTCTGGTGGCAGAGCGCAGAGCAGAGCGACCAGGAAGTGTAGAAACCGATGTGCATAAGGCCTGAAGGTATGAAGGAGCTACCCCGAGCAGAGAGTTGCGCATAAGTGTAAGAATTTTGAATTGAATGCGCTGGGGCACAGGAAGCCAGTGAAGAGTTTCCCGAATGAAGGTAGATATGTGAGAGTACTTTGGGAGACCACAGATAAGGCGGGCGGAGGCGTTAAGAATGGACTGAAGCTTGGAGAGGTTTAATGAAGAGAGACCGGCAAAGATGGAGTTGCCGAAGTCAACCCTTGTACAGATCAGTGCATGGACGAGAGTGTTGACCGCGTGAGGAGAGAGTGAGTGACGGATGGTGCGAATTTGGCGTAGATGATAAAGGCATGTTCGAGAGATGCGATTGACATGGTCTGAAAATGAGAGAACTGGATCCAGGCTAACGCCCAGATCCCGAACTGAGACAGAGTAGTGGACGTGTGGGAAAGTAGTGCGGAGAAATTCCATGTCAATCTTGGCTAGTTGGGCTCTACCGCCAAGCCAGATGAATTGAGTTTTGTCTGAGTTAAGGCGGAGACGGTTAGAAGACATCCAAAGGTCCAGCGTCGTGGTGGCCTCAAGGACCCTCACGACCAGTGAAGCAGCTGTGCTGGCTGGACCATGAGCAAAGGCTTGGGTGTCATCGGCGTACTGATGAGCCGAGACCCCCTTGAGAGTGAGTATGTCTGAAAGGTCGGCGGTGTAGAGAATGTAGAGGAGTGGTGCCAGGACTGAACCTTGGGGCAAACCGTATGGAATAAAAGTCCAGGGAGAGCGGGTGGAACCGAAGACGACAGAGAGAGAGCGGTCAGAAAGAAAAGAGCGGAACCAAAGAAGGGCTGAATCAGCAATGCCGAAAGATTTAGATAAGCGCTCAAGGAGGATGGCATGGTCCACAGTGTCAAAGGCGGCACTGACATCGAACAGTGCGAGAAGAGTGACGTGACCTTGGTCGACTGCACTAAAGACGTCAGCAAGAAGGTGAGTCATGAGAGATTCAGTAGAGTGGTATTTCCTAAAGCCGGATTGGAGAGGAGGCATTAGTGAGTTGGTGTCAAGGTAGTGAACGAGCTGAAGTGAAATGCATTTTTCTAAGAGTTTAGAAAGGAAAGACAGGTTGGAGATAGGGCGATAGTTGGAAGGAGTGGCTGGGTCTAGGCCCTGGCGCTTAAGCGATGGAAAGACCACTGCCCTTTTGTGTGGGACTGGAACAGAGCCCTGAGCCAAAGAGGAGTTACATACTAACAGTAAAAATGGGAGAAATTCGTCCATAAATTCTTTGATTATAAATGGAGGAAGCAGATCCAGCTCGCACGACTTCGACGAAGAGTCCTGAATGAGGCAGCTGAGAGCATCCTTGTTTAGAGGCTCCCATCCGGTGAGACTGGCTGCGGTAGGGGGAAGGAGGGAGGCGGAGAGCCCTCGGTAGATCGACGGGTCACGGCAATCTTCTCGGTTATATAATCCAGATAATCGTTGGCAGTGAACGAAGGTTGAGTAGGAGAGCATGGTGCAGCGGAGCGACCGAGGACACCAGCGAGTGAGGACCATAGTCGACGCGGGTTACTCCTCTCACGGACTATCAGCTCCTCCCAGTATAACGTTTCCCTGGATCGAAAATCTCTGTGCATCTCTCGGAGGTGTTGAATCCAGACGAGACGGTCCGCCGGATCGCGAGAGCGACGATATCTGCGTTCCAGGCGTCTGACGTCCCGGCGTTGGGTGCGACAGTGAGAGTCGAACCAGGGCACGAGTGGTCTGTGGCGGATCCGGTGTGATCGGAGCGGGAGGAGAGTGTCGATGAGAGGAAGAACCGTCGAGTCAAAGAGAGCAAAGAGTTCCTCGGTTGAGTTCTCAGCCCGTGAAGATAGATCAACGCAGAGAGGACTATTCAGCAATCCGGTGCGAAAGGCTTCCCGGTTTAAATTTCTCCAGCCACGGGAGTGGCGAAGGGCGTATGTTGGCTGAGCGGAGAGGAATGGAATATTGTAGAGTAGAAGCCCATGGTCGGAGATGGAAGGAGGTTCCACTCTAAGGTCGGTGATGCCGCAATCCTATAGTATATACCCTGAAAATGTTCAGATATTCCTTTCAAATTTTCACTGTTATTCCTAATTTTGCATGTGGTTCGTGTAGAGAACTTTTCAGCAGAATCGAAAGGGGTGTGGTGTACACCCCTGGTTGATTTTTACATGGAATGGCCCTACACCCAGATGGCTGAGAACGCCTGGCCACCACAGGCTCTTTATTCTGTGTGTATTGACTAGTCACTGCCCAAAATAATCTTATTTGCATTCGGTTGATGACAAAGCATGTCCACTATTACTAATAAGCGGCAGGAAACATTACTGGACACTGGACTGCCTCTGAACGGCTGATACCTGAGGGGCGTGTAAAATATACGTATATAATATACATACAGGCCTACCCTGAAAATAAACATTCATTGTAATAATTATAAGATGTCGTTGGTTCAACGTTGTTGACGCCAATAATATTGCTTACCGCATTTTGGTGTGAAAAACTTAGGTTAACCCAAACTTGTCAGTGTCACGGACCGGCAGGAATTTTCATACTGCCAAGGACCGGTCCCAAATTTTTGATCACCTAAATTCTTCGAATGTATTAAAATTGATTTAAATGCATGTATAGCCAAGTATATGACTCTATTGCCCTTTAAATAATAGCCTAATAAGTCTTTTTGTTATGACTTTTTAAAATATATTAGTCATTAAATGACTAATTAAAGAAATTTTCTTTATTCCGAGATAATTTGACCAGTTTCATGACTCACTTTGCGGACCGTCAACTGAGGACTAGCGGACCGGCACCGGTTCGCGGACCACCACTTTGGAAGCACTGTCCTATATTATAGGCCCACATAGATTAAATTACTAGTGGCTATAGATCGTAAGCTGAATACCTTAGGCCTAACTGTGGCACAAAAATAGGGCTACTTTCTGCCCGAAAAGGCTGCATTATTCCAAAATAATTTATGCTGAAGTCAGCGAACTTTGTTGCCATAAGATGTCGTCTAAATCTGGATCCATAGGTTGGGTTAGAGCGCTCTCTTTACACACCCTTAAAAAGATGCTACCAAAGGCTATACAAATTAAGACCGCCATTCAATATTACAATAGTCGAGGCATATGACGTGATGTACGATATCATAGGAACGGTAAACTGAATATAATTTCAGGTTAATAATTTCGATCACAAATGATGCAAAGTGTCATGTAGAAATAAAGAGAAGAATAGCTACGGGAAAAGGTGCTTTCTATAAAAGAAAGGAATTAATGAGAGGAACGCTAAAATTAATATAAGAATCTGAAGAAAAGAATTATCAAGTCTATGATATGGAGTGTGGTGTTATACGGATCAGAGACTGGACTCTAAGGAAGGAAGACATCAGAAGATTGGAGTCCTTCGAGATGTGGATATGGCGAACAATGGAGAGTCAGCTGGATGGATCGGAGGACAAATGAAGACATAGGTCTACTACAAATGGTGGACGAAACAAGATCGCTGATAGGAATAATAAGAAGCCGACAAAGAAAATGGTTGGGCCACATCATGAGAGGAGACTCCCTTCTAAGAATTATAATTGAGGGAAGAATGGAGGGCAAGAAGACACGAGGAAGACCGAGAATCATGTTGTTGGACTGAATGATGGAGGAAGATTAGCCTACAGCAAACTGAAGGAAAGAGCCAGAAAACGTGATGAATGGCGAAATTGGACGTACGAACCTGCCTATAGCAAGGCAGAGAACCAAAAGAAGAAAGAAGAATTTCGACGCTAAACACAGACACAAGAAGTCGTTGAACACTAAATACTACTAAGATTTCTAGGACCTTTTAAAACACCTTTCATTATGGTCTAGCTGACGCTATAAATTGATATCCGTTAAATCGCCGCGTCACTTTGATAGTGCCAGTTCCAAACCCGTAGGAAGGAGGAGGTCGGCGCTGATCATCTTTGTTAAGATACAGTGTCGCTAAACAGGAACTAAACCAACCTCTGAGTCACTGATTATTGCATAGAAACGGTGATAACTGTTCGAAATAATTTCTGTCGAGGTCAATGGCTTTTGTTGCCATAAGATGTCGTTAAACTCTGCACCCTTCCATCCTCTGGGTCAGAGCGCTCACTTCAGACACTTTTAATTAAATTACGCCAAACTGTTGCACCTCGAGATCCTCAGGCTTTCCACTTAAAATTAATATCTTACCTCTTCTGAAACTACAACAATTACTAGATGTCATATGACGTCGTTAAACTTTGGAATAAAAAAGCTGGAATATGCCCAAAAAATTCCGTCGACGTCAAAGTCCTTTGTTGCCATACAATGTTAAAAACTCTGGACCCATCCGCCCTACATTATATCATACGAACGGTACGAACTGTTACAAATATTACAAACCTTTATAAAGTTGACACGCGCCCTATAAGTAAAACCAGAAGCTAAGTCCTGCAATTTATGTCATTTTCATATAATGTATTTATCATACTATGGCTGAATTATGTAACACAAAACATAAAGAACTTGTTCAACGCAATTAAACACCTCTTTTAAGTATTAAATTCGCCCTATAAGTATACAAGCAGACGACAGAGAAATAAATAAGAACCTATAACGAATGGTGCATTATAATAGGGAAGCAATTTAGTCTTACTATGGCTTAATTACATAAAAACGGTAACATAATGTGCAAAATAATTTTTGTCGACGTCAAAGGGTTTTGTTGTCATAAGATGTCGTTTTTAATATTTGAAGATTGCTGGATCTGTTGGGCAAAATGCCTCCTCTCCTCAATTATTGTGGGCATGTGCCCCGGCTGCCCCCAGAGTCTTAGCCTATGTTCCCTGGTCATGTGGCATTCGGACTAGGTTATTAACTTTGTATCTCTGGAGAACCTCTCTGAGAGAACGCAGCGCACGTGAATAAGCTGGTGCCCTGCTTTTAGGTAGCTCTTTAGAAATGTTTCAATTTACGATTGCGTATGGTAAGAAGGATATATCTCGTCATCCTCTTTCTTACATTTCGTTGCGAGGATCTCCAGGTAAAGTAGTAAAATGAGTGATCAGGCAGACTGAGGAAATTGGCGAAGGGTTGTATAACATGATACTTTGAAAGCCCAAAGTGTATCTCCATGTCTATACCGGACTTGTACAACATCTTAATGTTCAACTTAACGAGGACCTAGTACTGTTTGTTTTATGACACGTCATTGCGCTGTCATCCTGGCATAAATTTAGCGTCCAACTCAGGTGCGGACAAAGTATATCTTGCGAGTGTAGGCCTCTCTCAAGTGACCATAAGCTCCACTTTCTGTCTTCAACTTAAAGCCTACACACTCTCTTGAATCGTGGCTGCACGACTCATAAAGACAACATAAGAAAATGGTTATTAGTTTAAATATTCTAATCACGCCTTCGTCTTGAGTCGCTGGTGACCTCTTGTGTTCAATCACTAAGCCACGGTTGAACAGGTATGTTTGCGCACGGATAACGGGATTGGTTGGCTATTTTAAATTTGTAATTTTATGACGGATGATCACGGGAGTTGGCTATGTATTGGTTTTGTGCACCATCGGTTAATGACTTGTGCATCAGACACCGG
>JACEVL010001432.1:17500-34962 GCA_020284085.1 Aporrectodea caliginosa
GTTCAAATCCCCGCCAGGGCAGAAATATGGTTGGAGATTTATGCTCCACCTGCACCCTAACCAACTCTGCTGCAATAAGTACACTGTCGGTGGGAAGATGAGACGGCGAGGGAGAGGATTGGCCACCGGCCCTCATATGTCGAGGCTAAGAAAATGAAGTCACTACCATTTCATATCCATGACTGCCTTCCACGTTCATACTTAATGGTGACTGTTATATTTAAACGTATATTTATTTATTCGTATACCATTAATTGTAGCAAAACTGAGAAGTTCTCGATTATTTTCTACCATAAGATGCCGTTAAACATTAAGATTAATACATAATCTAATATATTCTTACGCGTAACAGAGACACAGATGTTGGCAAAATTCCACAGTTTAAGAAAATACTGGTTGTTGTAATTATTATGCACAAATGCATTAAACGCTGAAAGTTGCCACCCGAATAAAAACGGTCCAATTGGACACCTTTTATAAAGTCTGTCAATGATCTATAATAAACGTCAATCGCGTTGATTTGTTATTGCTGCTGTTGCCGCCGCCGCTGTCTTTAAACTACAACTGCTACTACAAGTACTACGGTGAACAACTATTTTTTTAAACTACTACTACAACAGCTTCTACTACTATTGCTATATATATAAGTCAATTTTTATTTACTTATTCCTCAAACTGTCCTTTTATAATTATAAAATTACAGTAGTTCACAAAATAAATATTTTGAATAATCTGAACAAGAAACTATTTAACAAAGTGGATGGAAGTGTTAAGTTTCTGGCGTCTCTTTTGTTGCTTTGGCTATCAGTTTTGGTGGCCGCAGTCCACAATAATTATTACTGTCATTCTCTTCGTTAACCAGACACTCGTGATTGGTGTCTAGCTGCAGCCTACGCTAACCAGACATTCGTGCTTCTGTACACCTCCTTGCAATTACAAGAGAGCATACATATCGTTGCTTCGAGTCATCGACTGCCTACGAATTACGGCCCTCGAATCTCTCTGCTATTATTATATTTACAACAGGGCAATTGAAAAACATGCTCTGGACACTCAACGTAGCTCTCACGCCCAGCAGGACGAAGAGGGACATACAGAGTGACAGACGACAGGACAGAGAGACAGACGAGAGAGGACAGACAGACAGGTGGAAACTGTGAAGGAGGAGGGACAGATACCTGGGCAGGCCAGAGATGCCTGGCTAACGAAAGCAATGATCGGTCAAAGGTTTGTTTGCACATGGCTCGCTGGCGAATGAATTGTTTATTGATGGTTTATGATGATCTTATGGACAAAGAGCGTGTTGAGTAGTGTAGTGGTTAGCGTACTGTTTCAATCGATTGGTCTGACATTCAAATCCCCGCCAGGGTAGAAATTTGGTTTGAGATTTCTGCTCCGCCTGCGCCCCCTAGTCGACTCAGCAATAATGAGTACACTGACTGTAATCTGTCGGTGGGAAGATGAGACGGTGAGGGAGAGGAATGGCCACCCGACCTAATATGCCGAGGCTGAGAAAATGAAGTGGCTAGCACTTCATGGCTGCCTTCCATGGTTACACATAAGGAATTGCTCTTCTTGTTCTTCTTAGTGATGACTGATTTATTCAAGCGTATACCATTATAGGGGAATAACTGGGAAGTTCGCGATAATTTTCCAACACAAGTTTTATGCATATCTAATTCACTGGAACGCGTAGTAGATTGAAGATGCATGTAGATGTTGGCGAAATTCTACAGTGGGTGATAAAGATATAAATACTGGATGTTGTATACCGCACAAAATGATTAAACATTGAAAGTTGCCACATGAAAATAATACAAGGTCCCAATAAATTATTCGACACCTTTTATTAAATCTATCATTGTACTATAATAACCGGGAATTGCGTTCAATTGTATTGATTTATTGACCATTTCAAAGTAGACCAAGTAGAATCTAATGTCATAATTATATTTACAATAATAACTACAATTGTATGTATTGTGCGCTTGTAGCCGAAGTTGTTTTGGACTTCTAAGATGTCCGGTATGCGATAATTACTGCTAAATATTGTTTAGTGAAACCATTTTATCACAATTATAATTATGTTTATCACAGATTTGATTTCTGCGCATGATGTCGGCTGATCAACTTTTGCGTCATTTCGACGGATATTTTCATCTAAATGCAGAATTTGTTCAGTAACTTTGAACATGTTGGAGTTTTCTGGAGCTAGGCTTGCGTTCCAGACTTATTCGTCAGTTTTGCCAAGGATCTTATACGTGTATTGGGCATTTTCTTCGCAAATCGCCTAGGACCATGTGACAGTATCAATCCCGTCCTTCTGATGTGCACGATCGAGTCTGAGCCATACGGACCGTGTACGCCGACTGTAGCCGAGTGTTTTCGTCTCGGTGGAGGGCGACCGACCCGGGCCATTGGAATGACCTCGACCGTTAGTCACCGGTGGCTCTTCAATCTACCGACCGACACACGACGAATGCCTTCTTCCGTGTAGTCCTTGTGCTTCGACGGCTAGCCGGACGTGCGTCTTCTTCCACCAGTGAGGGACTGCTCATCCGCAAGGTCATCGTGTGTGCGAACGCTGTCACCTGTCGTCGCTCTACTCTATCGACGCAACTTGGTCCAGAGACTCTGAACATCCTTGCCATCTTCAGCTGTCGACGGGAATCCGTTGGTTGGTTCCTCGTGCGTGCGTGGACTCGCCACTGGTGACTCTTTCAGCTTAGCGTGCATTGTTTTGCTAACTGATGTAATATAATTCGTCGTTATGAGTTATGACATTCAACAGATGATTGCTTTCTCGCTGTCCACGCATCCGGCATCACTACCACTGAAATGGAGCTTGAGCGCAATTATAGTGTATGGGCACATAGTTGCAACCTTGTCTCGTCTTGTCTTGCCAACCTTGTCTCAAACAAGTCCAGTTATTACGCGCCCCGCGGTACCATCGGTATGCTCCCCGTCCTCTGAATGGTATAGCACGGGTGCAGACTCAAACTATTCTGGGCGTTGAGCTTACAGATATATTTTGGGTTCTCCAGCCACATTAAGCATCTAACAATTAAAGTAAGGCAGTCCCTTTACGCACTTCGGATCCTGAGGACGCTTGGCTCTCGTGGGGCAGCTTATTTGAAATGGTTTGTGCTACTCAAAGTGATTTTGTACGTGTCAATGTCAAAGATTCAGACCAACTGGCGCTTCTATCAGTAGGCCTACTTGATTTGTCGGCTGATTTGACATAGTCGACCACGACATCTTAATACATTGACTGGAATCAAGGATAGAGCGCTACCTTAGCACCATGCTGTCTCCTCGGCTTGACCTCCCCAGATTTTGACCTAGCACCGAAACGAACAGAGGACTTTGGCTATTGCGGACTTGATTTGATATAGCGCCGGTGAACAAGCTGGTCTCCCTGACGTGGTTTTGTGGGCGCTGAGAAATTTCCTAAGACTTACATTACATTACATTACATTACAACCGCAGTTGGTATGATGCTATATTGTTCGCCTGTGTGGTGGGGCTTTGCGAGAGTGCAGGAACGGGAGACCCTTGAGGGAATTATCCGGAGGCTGGTACGCTAGAGGTACTTACCTCTATCTTCTCCCTCATTTAAGACTTTGCAGCAATGCGGATACCATACCCTTTGCCTGTATTTTGCACAATCCTTGCCATGCATTGTTCAAATTGTTACCGCTGATGAAACAATCTCGTTACCCCGTGGGGTCCCGGTCCCATAACCGTGAGCTCCCCATGTGTGACAACCTCACTCAGAAATGCTTCCTTGCCCGGATGCAAATAAACAAGGTTCCCTTGATCTGGCTATTTATGCACTTCATTTTCCTCTGTGACTAACCCTAACTCTTCCTCCTCTATGCCCTCTTGATACAGAAAAACGTAGATACTTGTTTTTTAACGATGCCATTGTTACATTTTATGAAATAAAAAAAACATCTTGATTTTTCAATGTCACCGTGGGCCTAGTGTGTGCGTATGTGAGTTATGGCTTCGTTTAACTGTATTACTTCACACACTGCTACTTATATCAAACGGTCGCTTGTGTGTGTGTGTGTGTGTGTGTGTGTGTGTGTGTGTGTGTGTGTGTGTGTGTGTTTGTGTGCGTGCGTGCGTGCGTGTGTGTGTGTGTGTGTGTGTGTGTGTGTTGAAGAATAAAGGCACCAATTGGAACTATGAATTTTACATAGAAATGAACTTGAAAATGGCATTTATAAAAAATGAACCACTGTTTTGAAAGTCATATCTCCCACAAGTTACCAAATAAATGGAATAATCCAAAACAGTTAAGTGTAACCGTTTCTATGTTTCATGGTTTTGTATAGCAGTACAAAAGATTTTATGCATTTCCAGTCACATGCACAAAGACTTGGTTCACATTTTCTGCACCGTTCACATTCTTCTTTCTGAGGTACGCTGGTACAGACGAGTGTGTTTGGCATGGAAATTCTGGAAAATTGAGTGTTGGCATATACTGGTAATAAATTCTTCAAGGTCAGCTTTGGAAAGTATGGAAATGACCGGTGGTTCTGTTACTTTAAAGTTTTACATTGCACGCATAACGAGACATGATCAAGTAATTTATAATTGAAAGTTTATTCGAAATGACAGAGGCATAAAAAGCATAAAATCTTAAAACCTTATAGGGCCTACAATTATTATAGCAGGATCAAGTGTCACGACAAGATAGAATGAGTTTTCTTTAAATTGTAATAAAAACTTAAATGTTTGAGTAAATGCAGCACACGATAAATGAACATAATTGGAAACGCCAAGAATTCAAATGGAGACCTGCTTCATTCACATTCATGGCAGTTGTCTCAAATCCATCTGCTTCATTGCTAGTAGTTGTCTCATATCCAACTGCTTCATTCCTAGAAGTTGTCTCGAATCCATCTGCTTCATTCCTAGCAGTTGTCTCAAATCCACCGTGCATTTCTAAAACGTAAGAACGTATATATACACGTTTATTTGCAAGTGGAGTTCAGTCAAATGATATTCAGGGATATTAAGCGTTTAAAAATCTCTTGGATTTGATTGGGTAGGGGTGGGTTGTTAGGATTATACTAGATTGGATGGAAAGGGTTGGGTTGATTTTGAATTGGATCAAATTAGATTAGATTGCATTGGCTTGGGTAGAGTTGGGTTAGGATGATTTGGATTAGATTTGATTAGACTGCATTGGATTTGATTGGGTATGGCTGGGTTGATTTAGATTACATTAGATCACATTGGCATAGATTAGCTGAGATTAGATTGGATTGACAGCATCGTCATCAGATTGTTTATGGGCAGAACTAACGAGATAGTGATCGAACGAATGAACGGAAAATGAACGTTCCAAAGAATCAATGAAATAACGAATGATTGACAACTTGAACAAAGTAGAGGACAATCGATCAAAAAATCTTATTATTAAACGAATGAATTAAAGATCGAGCGAACGCATTGAAATACGAACGAATGAACGAACGAATAAAGATCAAAGAAAGAAATAATTTAAAGACGGAAGGAATTAAATGAACGAAGAAGATAACGAATGAATGCGCATAGGAACAAACGAATGAAGAATTGATTGAATGAATAAACGAATGAATGAACGAACGAATTAAGGAAAGAAGGAATGAACTCGTTTGCTCCTGATATCTTACCTTCGCCTACAATCGTCGCATTCATCGCAGCATCACTGTATGTATTCGACACAGTGCACGTGTAAGTTCCGATGCGGGAACTTCCTGCATCCGTGTCATTTGTCGTGACGATGTGCAGTGAACCTTGATCATCGACGAACAGCCTTCCATCTGCCTCCTCGACTGGTTGGTTCATGAAGGTCCACTCCGTCGTGCAAGGAGTGCTGTCATCACAAGTGGATGCGCAGTCGAACTTGTAGGTCGCGTAGGGAGACCAATTCTCAGTCACCGACTCCGAACTTATTGTTGGGGCCACTACAATATAAAATATATATATAAATTACATGTATAACAACACAAATTACCATGGCCACAACAATAACAGTTAGAATAAAAATTAACAATTGAAATAAATTACAGTGATAATCGAAATTACAATCGCAATCACAATTGCAATCAAAATTACATTTGCAATCAATATTACAATTGCAATCAAAATTACAATTGCAGAGCAGCTTACCTTCAACGATGAGTTCAATGGTGGCGTTGGCTTGGCCGAGCGTGTTAGATCCGAAACACTTGTAGATGCCAGCATTTGAAGGGTCCGTTCCACTAGTGACTAGCAGGTGACCTGACTTCCCCGTCCATGAAGATCCAGCCGGTAGGGAGACCACTCTGCCCGTTGTACGTCCAACTGTATTGGATCAAGCCTTGACCATTGTTGTCACTTTGTAACAGAGAACCAGATCATTGTCTCATGCAGTCATAGTGCCAGAGTGAGGCTGTTTAAAGGCGCTACGTGCGATATAATACAATGCAATATAAAACAATATAGTATATACAATATACTCAAAAACCCATTATATGACAATATATATATATATATAATAGTTTATTTCCAATTTATCTCATGTAATCTTAATCGTAATCATAATCTCCAAACTTCTAAAGCCCCACTCGAAAGCCAAGCGCTGGGAATCAGCTTATTTACGAGCGCTGCGTCTAGTCAGAGGGGTTGTCCAAAAGAGTAGTACGAGGGAGGTCCAAGTTCGGTTACCAGAGGATCAGAGAGGGCACAGCAGATGTTAAGATCGAGGATTGGAAGGTACAGGAACAGGTGAGTCAGAGTAAGAGTTCCTGAAAAGAAGAGAACTCTTAGCCTGACTCTTACCATAATAATTATGTACGGTTGTACATAGTTTGTTTCAGTTTACTTGTCTTCCAGATATAAAGATAGTGTCATATATTAAACATCAATCGCCAACCACACTTAACCTGTGTTAAATTAATAGGCCACCCTTATTTAAGCAGGACGCAGGTCCTTTCTGTTGAATTCCAGTTAGTTGTACACAACCCTAAAATTCGATACTTACTAACCTACATTGTATTGTATCGTATTGTAACTTACGTGCCCGAGAAGAAGCAACGAAGTTTCGTCTGTTCCGATTGAAGAGCGATAACCGTAGGTGGCGATGAAAACATCAGAGCTGGTGCCACATTGTTTACGATGCCTGTTCAAAGTCACATCGCAGAACCGTTGTCAAAGATAATACAGCAAGTCGAGTTTAAAAAATGTCGCCAGGTGATTTTTGGACTTCCAGCGGATCGCGTAATAACTATCTACTCAGCTGTAGAAACTGTTTTGAAGTTCACTGGAAACTGCAGTCGCAGTTTCATCTCTGCTCATGTGATAGGAACAGCTAAGTAAGTAAGTATGTTCTTTATTAGTCCACTTGCAAACGCACAATGCGGCAAACAACATGAAGCATGTAATAATACATAGAAGTAATAACTAGTAATTAAGGATGTAAACTAAATGAGAAGTTGTGTCGCTGTGGCAACCGGACTCGGACTTCCACTGGACATCGATTTCTGATACGACACAACGCTCGTGAATAAGATGGTGCCCCGCTCATAGCTGGAGAGTAGCACTTTAGAAATGGCTTGCCTTTGTGTCTTTTTCTTTCGATTCAGACATGTCAATGATTATGGCGCAATGGCAGGCCTAAAACCAGCTTATATTAGGCGATAAGAACAACTATGCAACACGCTAAACGATGGTTTCCATACCAAACAGTATGTTCAATAACTGACGATATGATCCATGCCAGTCACTATGATCCATATACCAGACACTATGATCCATGCCAGTCACTATGATCCATACCAGACAATATGATCCATACCAGACAGTATGATCCTTGAGTATGCTCCAGATTGCGTTGTACTCATGACATAGTTGTAGACGTTGCATCGGTACAACCGGTTCGTTGGTTCGTTGGAGGCAACACTTGCGTAACAAAGGTCCCCTGAAAGTGCTACATTTTATTATTACAATATTTGCATTGTTGAAACATAACTTTACACTGCATTATGCATTTTTTGTCTTTCAAACGATAAATGAATGAGTGAGTGAATGAATGAATGAGTGAGTCAATGAATAAATGAATTAATTATGCTGATGCTGCTGATGATGATAATATTAATAAATTATACTTCAATTATATGAATAGGAAGTTACGATCACGGTGGTTTTACCAGGGTCCGATTTGTCAAAAAAGAAGCAGGGGGTCGGAAATCTATAGAACTATTAAAAATTTTCGGAGCCGCAGTAATATTTTTTACCCCCCCTCTTATGGGCCTTCCCAGCCAGAGATGGGCACGATTAATTAAATTGCTTATCGATTAAAATTAGATTTAGCAAAATCTTGTAGCTAATCGATCAGGAGTGGAATTAGCTGTTTAGCTAATTAATTAGCCAATCGATTAGAATTTAATCGATTAGTTAGCCTACCCATCTCTGTTCCCAGCCTCCTTTATGTTTTCTTCCCAACACCCATCATCAGTATAATATACAATACATGTATGTGTATATATATAAAGTTATGTATATTATACACAATACAAAACAAAGTATACAGAACACCATTTGTAAATTGCTACAGTACAATGCAACTTTTGTTAACAAAACAATTGCCTGCTGTCACTGTGTGTTTTGCTTCAATCAGATATTTCAAATGAAATTGTGAAGATTAAAATAAAATAAAAACCTGGGAAGCCACCACACCTTGGCCACTGTCAAACAGCCACAAATAAGAATATGTTCATACCTTAAAACACTTAATAAGCGTATTTGATTAACAATGGAGCTTTGCTGGCATTTTTCTGCAAAATTTCTCTTGACAGTTTCAAAATCAATTTTCTGGCAATACTCAAACTGGCCAAATCCACAAGATAATCTTCTTGAGACATTGCAGACCTTACAAATTCTTAATTAGCTTGAATTTGCTGAACGATCTCTCTGCAGAGGTTACTGTTTCCGGAATTAACAGTATAACCTAAACTCACACAAACATTTGGAAATAGCTCTGAAAGATTGACTGTGTTAATAAGTTCAACAGGTCAATGGTGTAAATTTTGGGCACATCCAAAAATTGTCTTATGTACGGAGGGTAAATGTTTAATTTCTGTTATGAAATCCTGACTTTTAAGGAAAGCAAGTTATTGCTTTGCTAAAGTTAAAGTTTTTCTTCCAACAAACAGGCAGACATGGTTAGATATAAAATTATTTCCACAAGAAATCAAACCTTTCAGGGCTCCTGATCTGTCACCATACATTATGGACGGCTTATCTACAACTTTTACTTTTCATATCTGAAGGCTTAAATAAATATATGCATAAAATGGAAAAACTGCAAAATAAGTTCTATAATGTCAGACAGATGAACAGCAGAAGAGCTAACCTTCCTGATGATGAGGCTGGCCGCTGGTGATGTTGGAAACTGGATCCTATGACTCATTTCAATTGGGGTGCGTGTAATGAATGGTGGCTGGGGCCTATTATATAGGAGACTGGAGAAAGCTGTAGTAGCATTGACCTACAGATGTGAAGGGCACTGTAGGCTAACAGGGCACTATCAATCATACGCTTGCTGGACCTTGATCGGTAACTCCTCCGGCTCAGCCAGAAACTACACTCCCAGCCCTCTGGGCCCAGGAGCAATGAACCGGCTGCACCCTCTTAGGCCCTGCCCAAGATCTTTCCACATCTTGGCCCTACCTGTCATAGTATTAGTAACCAAGTGGCAACGCAGATGAAAGTACGGTGGCCGAGAGGAACCAAGTTGTTGTATTATCTGAAAGGATAACCCTATTCCGTAAAAAGTATATCCCAATATCAACCTACATCAGGCCGATTGGTCATAATGGAGACTATATTTTTTATTATGGAGTCATTTGGAGTAGGACTGTGGGTAATGAAAGTGAGGGGGTCCAGCCGACCCCCCCGGGGGTCGGCCAAAGACCAGAAGCATGGGGGTCAAAATGAGAAGCAGGGGGGTCCAACCCCTCCGACCCCCCCGCAAAATCGGACACTGGGTTTTACCGACCGTTGAAGTCGATCTGGACTCTCCTCGACAGAATGACGTCCGTTTGAGACAGGCTGGTTGTGTTGTACGACCAGGAGTACGTGGCACTTGGTATGCTCGCAGGAGGACCGCAACTAACACGCAGTCTATCATTCGCCATAACCGTGTAGTTGATCTTTGGCGCGAAGGGGTAAAATGATGCAAGGGTAGCCACCCGCAGCAACGCCACATTAGACATCGTCCGACCGTAGGGTTTCGTAGCCAGGCACTGGTAGTAGCCCTCGTTGTCCCTGGTCGCCTGACCGATATCAATTGAACCAGATGTGGGGTCCGGATAGACTATGCCCGTAAACGATAGGGGAGCGCCGTTCTTCAACCAGGTGTATCTGTTTGATAAGAAAGACGAGCTCCATGAAAACTAGTCAGTGATAAGGAACGATTTCCATGCGTTACGCCCACTGTTTCCACCAATAATTACTCGTCATTATAATCTGCGACCCCGGCCTCATGATTTCACTTTGCCTGCAAGGAATGATCGAAATTTCATACCTAGAGTACTTTATGGTGTATTAGGATAAACAATCATTTTCTTTAGCAATAGGTCTCAGTCATTAATACATTCCTAACCCTCTTATCTATTTGACTATTATTTTTGTCTTATCGATATCTAAACTGTTGATTTTGTAATCTTGTTGCGTTTGTGTCAACGAGTTTGTGAAATAAAGGAATAGTATAGTAGTAGTCCATAACGCTGTCGTAAATTGCTCTCGGATGGAAAGCCTAATTCTTCAATGAATTTCTAGTCTAGTTTTTATTCTGAAGCCTCGCTATTATAATTTCTATCTTGTCCTATGCTTATATGGCATCGGTTAACTCCGTTTAAAGGTGTTAGGTAGTTAGCTGTTTAACGACACCGTGTCATAACAGAGATGATTAGCGTCGCCCTCCTCCTTTCTCCAGGCTTGGGATGGGCACTACCTGGCGCTAAGTACACGCGCGGAGTTTCTCTCCAGGTGTCTGAGACAGAGGTAATTTCGCCCCTCGCGTATTATATAAACACTCGACTGACTCGAGCCTCAAAGAATAATTAATCAGCAAAATATTAATTAATAATTAATTAATAATTAATAATAACGTGCTACGGAATAATTAATAAATGGGATATTAATTAGTAAGCTAATAAAAGTAATTAATTAATAAGACATTGATCAGTAGGAGAGGTCCCAACTACAAAATAATTAAGGAATAACTAATTAATAAGATACTAATTATATTAATTTTTAATTGATAAGATTTGAACGCATAATTAATTGCTTGCGTTGTGAGGAATAGTTGCTTAATAAGATATTAGAGATTAATTAATTAATTAATTGATTGATATGTATGACACTCACGTGGGTTGTGGATATCCGATGGCTTGGCATGGTAAGCTGAGTTTAGCTCCATCACGGTAGAGATAGATTTTGTCTGGTCCAGCGGTGATGCTGGGAGGAAAACGAACTGAAAGAGTTAAAACGAAGGGAGATGAAAGGGTTAAACTGAAGACAGAGGTTCATCATCTCAAAAGTAGGTAAGAAGTTGGGACACGATAAGCGTTTAATAAGAGCTCTCCCTGTCTGTGTCTGTGTCTGTGTCTGTGTCTGTGTCTGTGTCTGTGTCTCTGCCTCTGCCTCTGTCTCTGTCCCTGCCTCTGTCTCTCTGTTTCTCTATGTCTGTCTATTCTGTCTGTCTGTCTGTCTGTCTGTCTGTCTGTCTGTCTGTCTGTCTGTCTGTCTGTCTGTCTGTCTGTCTGTCTGTCTGTCTGTCTGTCTGTCTCTCTCTCTCTCTCTCTCTCTCTCTCTCTCTCTCTCTCTCTCTCTCTCTCTCTCTCTCTCTCTCTCTCAGAGAGATACCGTTATAACGGTGTCGACAGAGGCTGTCTCTGTCTCTCTGTTTCTCTGTCTCTCCTTGTCTGTCTCTGTGACTTGATGTGTAAGCCGCTCTCTGCACGTTCTTCTCGCCCTCTTCGTTCTGCTGATCGATTTGATCTCATTAACCCAGCCTCGGGCTTTCGCTGTAGTTGGTCCCTCAATATGGAATGACCTTCCCCTGCAATTTGTAGCAGGATTTTGGATGGGATTTCACTTACATCTCTTCACTGCTTAAAGACCTTTCTCTTTTTACGGGCCTGTTCCCTTTCTTACCTTACCTTGCGAAGAAGGATGATCATATAATTGGTGTGATTGTATAAGTGATACTTCGAAAAGCCTGACGAGTATAATATCCTATTGTAAATACCGAACATTTGCGTCATGATGTTTAACTTAATGAGGAAGTAGTACTGTTGGCTTTATGACGAGAAGTGACGCAGTCAGTCTGCCATTAATTTAGCATCTAAGTCAGGTCGGGACAGAGTGTATCCTTCGAGTGGACATAAACTACAGCTTATGATCTTCAACTTCAAAGCCTACGCACTCTTGAATCGCAACTGCACGGCTCGTAAAGACAGATATATCAATATAATATATTGATATATTGGTATATTATACCTGCTGTAAAGGAAAATACAACCTTGTAGGCCTATAGTAAATCATAAGATAAATGACTAATTAACTAATTAATTGATAGTAGTATTGAAATAATATTTTAGAATACTAACTATCTGGATCTTGTGCGTTGGTGATTGTTAATACGGCCGCTGACAATAGGAACAGCTCCCAAATAAAAGCCATATCTGCTCTGTTTCCGTTAACGCCCAAATGGCCGTTTTTACGTCCGTAAAAAACGTCAGAAACGTTCAAATGTTTCGGTGTGATAGCCGAAAGCAATGAGCTATGTCCAAAAAGTTCTAGGTCGTCAGGGCATATATATATAATTATGTCCTCTTTTTTTACTCTAACGGAAACACTGCATATCTGTAGTTGACGTGGCTGATCGCTGAGTATCTAACAATCCTTTGATCACCCACTCGCTCAGTCTATCTTTGTTTTGCTTCTTTGTGGACTGATCCAAATTCTCTTCAGATTAGGCTACGACCAGTTCTTTACCTAACTGCAGAAAAAATAACACAGATTAACATCAAACAGAAATAAATAGGACATAAGGGGGCCCATAGTTTAGTGGTTGGCATGCTGAACTGTCAATCGAGAGGTCGCGGGTTCAAATCCCACCATTGCCGAAATATGTCTCGACATTTTTGCTCCGTCTGCGCCCTTATAACCAGCTCAGCCGTAATTTGTACACTGGCCGTTAACTGTCGGAAGGAAGTTGAGCGGTTCCTTGCTAGCTGAGAGCAGCCTTGGGTATGAAGTGTTAGCCACTTCATTTTCTTAGCCTCGGCATATGACGGCGGGTGGCCAATCCTCTCCCTCGCCGCCTCATCTTCCCACCGACAGTGTAAGATCAGTGTACTCGTTATGGTGTATTCATTGTGTACGTGATATAGCTGTGCTCATTATAGTATGCCCTTTGGCATAGGTGTGATTTTCGGGGTTCGATGGGTATTTGTCTGCCCCAATTTTTGGACTCGATGGTACCGTACCCACCACTTGTCATACCCAGAATAACCAGTATTCATTATTTTTCTCTCAAGACTCTAAATAGTTACCAAGCATCACCTTTTCCAGGTAACTCACCGGACCATGGTTCACCTCTTCTTCGTTTCAGTCGTTTCTAGACCCACTTCCGTAAGATTCGCTAGAGCCCTTGGTTGATACTTTGTGCCTTAGACACAGGCGCTATAGAAGTTACTAGTTACAAGTACAAATTGAGTTCTGACCTTAACCCTTTGGAGGTGAGGTGACGCATTGTAACGTTTGAGGTGAGGTGGGGTCTGACATACCCCAATACATATAATTGCTTGCAAGTCGCAATATCAACTACATAACATAAATTGTGAGCTAAACTATAGTTATGTAACCTATTATCGGCTAAACTGGTGATTTTCAGGAACAAATAACAGTTTTAAATCATAATAATTATTGATATGGCCAGCGTGGTGGCGCTCAAAATCAAAGCGGCCCTTTGCAATGGAATCTTCGTGGCCTTCGAAACATGTAACATTTGGGAACACGTGACATAATACCCGTAATAATGGATCAATTTTGCATCGATGCAACACTATAATTATGCAGTAATATCTTATAATCGCACATTTTATCTTATAATCGCCGTTACTTTTTTTTTAATTCATTAAAATCAATATGTATACGAAAAATTTTAATTTCACTTTAAAATGTAAGAAATAAAAAAATGGCATCCAAAAGTACCTGAAAGTGTCCTAAAGTGTCCTTATTTCACATTCACTAAGGTAGACAAAAATAATCCAAACTGGTTCTACGTTTTCCGTAGAAAAAGCAGCGTAGAATAGCTATGGGGTATGTCATACCCCACCTCACCTCCAAAGGGTTAACGACTTTATAGAACTGACCGGACAATTTAGTTAAAATTATTGACGAACATCAAAATAATAGACGAATGTCATTAACAATAGCAACTCAACCTGTTGTAACAAAGGTCCAAACTAACAACTGAAGAAGTTCGTTCGTAGCCGGCCAAACAGCCACACTCGATACACGCCTGTTCGAAACAAAGCCTTGACACACTTTGGAATCGTAAAACAATCGAAGAGTCGAGGCTTCGTAACGAAATTCGACAGTTTTATAATCATGATGACTCAAGAAAGCATGCCAACGTCAGCTAAGAAAGACGCTTAAGGCTGACTCATAAGCAATGTAGACCGCGCACATTAATTTATTTAGCCCCTCTTTTCAAAGTCTACACGTACACACTCACGCAGCGCCAGACTAGGGCAGCATAGGCGTAGCTACATGGAGGCACGAGGAGGCAGTTGCCTCCTCTTGTTTTTGGCAAATCTTGGTCATTGGTCAATCGAAGTTCCAGTTTTATATATAGGCTACTGGAACTTCGATTGACCCATGACCAGGATTTTGCCAATGGTCTGAAGTACAGGAGATACGTTCAGACTCTGCTACCTATTGGCGGTCGGTTCTTGCTGCTGTGAAAGATCCTTCAGTGCGCTGAGAAGGCTAAAGACTTCTGACTTCTGAGAACGACAACATCCGAAGAACAACTGAACGGATTGGTGCTTGCCTACATTCACAGAGAAATTGATGCAGATTTGGACAGAGTGCTTCAGAAGTGGGATAGACTGGGCATAGAAAAACTCATTTAGCTTTTGCGTCAACCGAAAACTGTTGAACACAGTTGTAGTAGAGCAGTTGAATAATGCACACAAGTAACAGACTAAAATTAACATCTCTTTGCAATTTAATACTCAAGAGATATAACTTCTCAAATATTGGCAAAGGCTGTAATGGAAGATACAATGAACTGGTAATTTATGTGACAATTCCCGGCTCATAAATCCATACGTGCACATATTATTGATGTTCTCTAAGCTTAAAACCGTTGTCGCAGGGGATTCGCCACCAGTAGTATAGGCCTATAGGGCAGGCTGAAAAAGTAAGTGACACAGACGTGAATGATGAAACACGTGGATTTAGACAGCAGCTACATGGCTTTAAATTACACCAAAATGAACGTACGAGCGACTGAGATTTCAAAAATATTTCTGTGGGTTATACCTCCGCACCCCAAGCAGGGGCGGATCCACGGGAGAGCAATCTGGCCATGGTCCCCATTTAATATTTGCACAGGACGTGGTTCCCATCACGAAGTAGACGATGATCACTACATGATCTTTAATGAAGCACATGACATGACGAAATATAAATAAAATTATTAAATAAACCTGACAATTTGATTTATTAGTTTATTAGTTCAATGTAAAGAGTTGAAAGTGTACAGTGGGCTACAGTTGCCAATCAACAAAGAATGCGACACATCATTCAAGAATTTAATCTTACTATAACTATACGATGATCATTTTAGTAAACTTAATAGCTATGTAAACGCTGGTTAGAGGGGCAAATTACAAAGCCCCTGTAACCAGCGTTTACATAGCTAGCGGTTAAAGGGGTTTTGCGTTTCCATAAAAAGTTCCACCAACAAAGCATGCGTACAAATATTAGGCAACACAGTGTTAGAATAATGGACCGGTGCTTTGGAACTCTTTGCCGATTGAATTCACTTATCTCCCAACAATACACTAGTTTAAAAACAGATTAAAAGTGTATTTTAAGTCTACATGGAATTAGTGTCAAAACTACGACATTAAATGTTGCTTCAATTGATATTGGGAATGCAGATGCGTTCTGTGCGCTCTTGCTTATTACCTAATGTGCATTGAAATACTGACACGTCTAGCTTTATACCGGAACTATACCGGAACTATACTGGAAACAGTTTATAGGTTCATCCGTGTATTGAAGTAGGCTTAGTAATTAGCTTATGGTTTCAATTATGTCATATAGGTAGATAGATATTCGTTTTATTTTCTGACAGGTTGACAGACCGCAACCAGTTACAATAGAAATATGTTAACTAATGAAATCAAAAACAAACAAAAAATCAGACAGGTGTGCAGTCAGGTGAGACCTATAGAGTTTAGTTGTTATTTACATGTGCGTGCTGAGTGTCCTCTTTGGCAGGGCATGCTGCGTTAATTTGTTTTTGTTTGTTTTTGTCTTTTGTGAAAGTATGATTGTCTAATGACTATTTGTATTAGGCGACCCTGTTAGCGGAACCTTCGGTTCTCTTGGGTTTACCCATTGTCACTGAATGTACAAAACTGTCTACCTTTATGTTGAACTGTTATGGTGAGCAATAAAAGTATATTGAATTGAATTGAAAAATCTATCACCATTAAGATCTGGTTCAAACAAGTATTTCGTAATTATGGGATCCGAAATGATCTTCTCCCTGGGGTTCTTGACCGACAGTCGATGAATCTAGTCCCGTGTATATATCTGTTCCAGTAGTTGGATGACGTTGCACATCCAAGGTCGCATACGCTTCAACTCCATTTTTGGTTTGTTCTAAAATTCAGAATTGCCTTTACAGATGCTAGACATACTATTAAATTGATGCACGTCTTCTTGCAGGAATCGATGCATTGAATTGTATTGTATTGTATTGTATTTGATCATTTATAAAGCGCTTCTCATAGCATAAGCTTTTCAGAAGCGCTCCCAGTGCGAGGTACTCCGAAGAAAAAGGAAGGTTTTAAGGTGAGAGAAAGAGGTAGAGATGCTACTAGACAGGATTGTAGAGCTTAGAGAAGGAGGAAGTCGATTCCATAGAGAGGGACCTATGCACACAAAGGACCTGGAATTGAGTAAAGTTATGCTGGTCCGTAAATAAGCAAATAAATAACAGCAGCAGACTATACATTTTAAAGCTCCTATGATGCCCATGATATATTCATTCATTCATTCATTCCGAGCATTTATATAGCGCCCCTTCAAGGAACCTACTCAGAGGCGCTCCCAGCCCAGCCACGGCTAAACAGAGAAGACTTGAGAAGGCGGCAGTAAGCAGGAAAATT
>JACEVL010001433.1:0-28288 GCA_020284085.1 Aporrectodea caliginosa
ACAAGTTTTCTTGGAAATTAAAAGTTGTTTTTTTGGATGGTTTATGTATTTCTGGTTTCCAAATTCAGTTACTGTTAAGAAGAACAGTTACTCTAATTCAAAATATCATTTCAGATTTCTGACTGTAAAACATAAAATAATTAAATCATAGCAGTTAATTTTATTACAATAATAATAATAATATTATAGTCTGTTTAGATCCTGTGTTTTAAGTAATTGAATCATCCTCATTAAAACTGATTTAAAAGTAACAAATTAAACAACCAAATGATCAAAATCAATGGTGTTTGTTTCCATAATTTTTCTATAAAAATTCCAAACACTGAGAAAGAAACAAATTTTTCACTTATAGTGTTAATGCAAGTAAAGTAGCTTGGTAGTATTACTGGCCGTTGCTTTATTGGAGTTATACAATCAAAATTAATAAAGCCATCGACTCTAGCACAATAAATTGTGTTTTGAAGATTATTAATTTTCATCAGATCTCTTAATGCTTTTTAAACAGTTGAAACACCATGCACAGTTTCGCTAGATCACAGCATCCTCTTCCTCCGACTCTTCCTCTGACACGCAAAGTTCCTCATCGGGTAAAATGTCCGGGTCATCATTTTTACTGCCTTTCACAAACAGACTGTCATAGAATGTGTGGTATATCGGCGGAATGTAGTCTTTCAATGACTGAAGGTCTTCAAATTTTTCTTTCTTTATGGCTTTCCGACCTCTTGGTGAAAGAAGTACAGTTTCAGTGTTACATCTGGCCATCTTACCTCCACGTCGTAGATCTACCTTTGTCCACTCGAAATCATCATCACACACATATTTGAACATCATAATCTGAGGTTCCTGTTTGGTGAAGCAAATTGACTGTATCTGAAGCCATTTCACTGGACTTCCATCACATGCCTTTTTTCTGTTGACCAACTGTTTGCTCGTTCTCTGAAGATCCACAAAGTCTTCTGATTTCATTTCAATAACCTTAAATGGATTGTGTTTCCGTGCTTGACGTATCAGTTCCATCCAGTGTTCTGGGATGTATACGTCCTTTGCTTGTTTCTTACATCGTTCAATTACACCGAAATCGGCGTCGTTAGGCAGGTATGAATGTCCAGATTGCATGTAATTTATTGTGAAAGATTCCAAAGGAAGAGTTGCAACACAGTGACTCATGAGAACTGCTATTTTAAAATTGCGGTTTTGGCCTCCACATGAATCTGAAAATGCCGTCACGTTAACTAACCCTTCCTGAGTTAGAGATTGAAGGAATTTCCATATGCATGACCCAATTTCTGAGGCACCGCGGCTTGCACAGCCTTCATGCCACATGTACATGAAAGCATCATTGTTAGCAAGATTGTGTATTCCAAGGTTGTAGGTAGCCAATTGACGCTTGTAGTAAGCTATTCCTGTTGAAATTGCTGGGGTTATCAGCGTCTTCTGCAAATCAAATGAAAAGCAAACATTTCTATGATTTGCAGTATTCCTTGACGAGTTGAGTTTAGCTCGGACTTTTTCAGCTTTTCTGAGATGCAATTCTTTCTGAACTTTAATTTCGGTATTATCCTCAACTTCCAGTAATATTTTAAACCGATCACACTTAGCACAAGTATCTTTCAATGGTTGATGAAACGAGAGGTTATATTTCGTGTTGAACACTATTCGATAAAAACTCTCCATTACGGGTTTGTAAGATTTCTCGACACAAAATTGGCAATATAATTTATACATGATTTTCAGATTGAGATTGGATGCCAAGTATTCACGTGAGGCTTGGTGTGATCGTGTATAGTGTGACACATAACGTGGAAACATTGAAATATGCTCCAGTACTGAATTAGTATCCTCTGCTGAATATTTATGTTTAACGTGCTTGCCACGCTGATCTGGTTTAACTATTCCATTATTTGTGCGTCTACTTTGCAAAACTCTATCCAGTCTGCCATTTGAGATACCAAAAGTTGTTAAAAATAAGTCTTTACAGACTTGTTTACGGCCAGTATCAGTGAGAAAATGATAGGAGCGAGACAGCTTTTTCTTTGCCTCAACAGAGCCCGTTGCTACTTCTCCTGCGTCAATACTCTTTACTGTGCGTCTTGCCACTGGACGTTCATCGACTAAAGCAGACAAATTCGCATTCTGCAAGTCAAGATTGCCAATATTCCAAAATGAGTCAAAAATTATTTGTCGTTGCACTACAGTAAAGTTACTACATTCGTAGCTTCTTTTGCATCCACAAACATGCTCTGCATTAAAATTCTTACCAGGCATTTCTTTTCCTCTGGAGGTAACATAGGCATTACCAGAATTTCGATTCTTGACCCTTTTTTTCTGCTTCCATTGACTTTCTTGTCTCAATCGTTTCTTACTTGTATGTTCAACTGGTGTTGATTCTAATTGAAATTGTGTTGATTCAAGATTCAGTTCATACTGATTATTATCATCTTCAGGCAAAACAGATGGAAACTGGGATTCAGGCCCAATGTCAGGTGCAGGTGCTATCAAGTCAGAGTTTCTATCCTGCAACAAGTCGTACACGCAAGTACCGTCACTTTGTGAATGGGTAAGAACAAAGAAACATTCCTTTTCAGAGCCACTACCATCTGTGGCAAATACTCGAATGAATTCACCACCAGGCACTTCACACTGTTCAGATTCTTGCAAAGCTTCGTTGGTCGTTTCCTGCTCTGGGATGATTGCTTCTGGCATTTCACACTGTTCAGATTCTTGCAAAGCTTCGTTGGTCGTTTCCTGTTCTGGGATGATTGCTTCTGGCATTTCACACTGTTCAGATTCTTGCAAAGCTTCGTTGGTCGTTTCCTGTTCTGGGATGATTGCTTCTGGCATTTCACACTGTTCAGATTCTTGCAAAGCTTCGTTGGTCGTTTCCTGTTCTGGGATGATTGCTTCTGGCATTTCACACTGTTCAGATTCTTGCAAAGCTTCGTTGGTCGTTTCCTGTTCTGGGATGATTGCTTCTGGCATTTCACACTGTTCAGATTCTTGCAAAGCTTCGTTGGTCATTTCCTGTGCTGTGGTGATTGCTTCTTCACGGCTTGTATATTGTTCACTGTGTTCAGGTTCTAAAAGTGCAGATTTCGGTTCGATTTTGTTACGGTCCCTTAATGCGATAATCACTTGTGACTCGCGCCACGAAGCATACTTTGCTGTCAGTTTCTTTTTACGCTGTGGACGATCCATGATTTCTATTTTCAAAAGTAACATTTAAAACGTCAATAACAATCAACATTACTAAGTAATGGAAAATGTCAAATTGTCAACCCAAACCCAGTCTTTTGGGTTATAAGAATTTAGGTTTCACGTTATCAGACACAAATATTATAACAAAATCGCTATGGTAATAATTATTATTATAATAATATTCGTTCATTATAATCACAAGAAATAGTGATACAATGGACTGTGGTACAATGACAAAAATAAACTAATACAAGGTACTAAAAATGTTAAAATGAACAGCTTAGATAACCAAAAGTTGAGAAATCAGAAAATTATTAACATTAATGTTATTAAAATTAATAAAACACTGGAGAAGAAAATTCATAATTATTATTATTAGAGTCATCCTTGCCAGGAAGATTAAAGTCATGGATCCTTTGTGTAAGGGTGTAAGGACATGATACGGGTAGACGGAAAATGGAACGAAGTCATAATATATTATTAGTACATGTGCGTCACAGTCTCATCTGTCATTCTACTGAAAGAACCTTAAAATAATAATGGTAACATCCAAAAACGCAAAGCAATAAAATTAATCAAGTGATCCTTAGCGAATTCCAATGATGCTTAGCGACGTTTAACCTCCAATTTAATGAAAAATGAAAACAAGAAATTCATTGAACGATTGAAAGCATGGAAGTCGACCATCGATATCTATTAATATTATTTTTAGACCAACGACCTCGATTCACACACAGATTGCGATAAATTGTATAGCCCAATACGCGCAATGCTAAACAAAAAGACTCAGTCTTACAGTGGGCTATAATATCTTAGTCCATTATAGCGTTAAGGCTCTGCAAAACAGGCATGCCTCCTATAATGGTCCAAACGTCACAGACCAGTTTAGTACTGTGTAAACTTCTGGGGGTTATACAACCACAGTGGTCTATTTGCTTTGGCCCACTATAACTAACCAATTTCCATGAAAAGCCTTAGAATCATAATCAATGTGACCTTTTACACTAAGTTCTACTAGGCATGTAGATAGCCCACTGTAACAGTAAAATTGCCCGAAAAATTAGCTTTCCAACGGTATAATCACACTCAACAATCCAATTTCGTCACTTGGACCACTATAATTCTATACGGCTCAACTTATAACTGACCTCTGGCACTGTATACCGTGAGTTTACAGAAATAAGTTGAAATAGTTATACTTTATGATGAGTACTTAGTCTTTCTATCATCGTTACTGCTAGTTTCTCCTACTGCATAATGCGAGTTATTACCGCTTCAGGTGCCGTTTTGATTGTACCAAATGTGTAGGCCTAAGTGTAATGATGGGCGCAGAGGCGTGACAAAGTCCCTAGATCTATGCTAAAAGTTTGTGTTAGCAAAACGAGCATGTGGTCATGTGTTTGCTGAACGCGTTCATTTACGTTTAAGTGCTAACTGAAGTAGTGGTGCTTTTGTTAACAGCTCTTGTTGTAAACGGTTGTAAACTTTACTCATGAAAACGTTGGATTATCTGAATGAATCTTGACTACGAACTTCACGTCTTTAATTCAGCAGGTGGTGTGTGGGTGTGAGGGAAAGCAGCCTCATCAATTAGTCTCCCAGCTGTGTCGCGGATATGAGACAGTCAGTGGTGTAGCGGGGCTTCGCAGGTCATTGTGTTTAGTGCTAAATTAGTGGTGAGTGGTGACTTTGTGGTTGGAAGTTTCACGATAAACGAAATATGAGGCGAAACAATATGAAACTGGAGCTGGTGATTCTTCTCTGCTGTCTTACTGGTTAGTGATTTTAACTAAAGTTTTGACTGTTGGTGTTGACTTCGTTATAATTTTTTAAAAATTAGTGCACACGCTGGTACATGCAGTTTAGTGTTAGTGTTTTGACGAGTTTACAATTAAGCAGGGTTCATCTATATAACTTTAAAAAAACCTAAACACATAAGTTGTCAATGTGAACTTGAAATCAAGAGTGAATGGAAATATTGATTTAATATAAGAGACCAAATAGAGCAGTGCACAAAACTCGTCAACATCTTTTCATAATTGTAAGTTAAACCATGGCTTCTACTGAGCCAAGCTTGGCAGTGATGGGCACTAAACTATTTAAAAAAAGTTAAACTTTTACTATTTTTCAACTAAAATAAAATAGTGTAACTAAAGTTGGCAACTGATGTTGTAAATAAGTTCACTAAACTAAAAATAGTTACACTTTTTCAAACTTTTTAACAAACTTTTTCACAAACATTTTCACAATAATAGAAGTTAAGTGAACTGTTATAATGCAGAGCGTCAATGACATTTTCACTTACAAACTATGTAATGTGAATTAGACTTTTTTCTGCAGTTTTACCAGAAGATCATTAAGAAAGTTGCTAATGCAAACGATGATGCATCGTGCAATGCAATGCAGTTCACTTGATTTGAGTAATAAAACCAGTTACTCATGATAATCATTGCGAAAGATAGTTGCGTAGTTGCTGATTTTGTTAAACTTTTTAATTAATAACTAAAAAATACTAGTTAAACTATGGTTTTAACTCAACTATTTTTTCTAGTTAAACTTTAGCCTTACCTAAAAAATATTAGTTTAACTAAAAGTTTTGAACTTTTTAGTTACATTTTGCCAATCACTGAATCTAGGTTTTGGACAAATCTTTCGACAATGACCATTATGGATCATGGTTTTTTGTGTTTTTCCTTTTATTCTTGCTTGTAATTTTGTGCCAGCCATTTATTATGCAGTAAAATCATTAAGTTGCATGATTTTACATGGGAAAGTGTGTAAAGGATGCTAACTTGAAAGTTTACATTAAATTGATTCTGAAAGTTTTTTGGCCAGTTATAACTTATCCGAATTCTTCGGGGTTTTCAGTTTTTATTATGACCCTGCTTAACTTTCAAAGCACACTGGTAAAGTACCTACCTAAGTTTGATTTGTCATTCAGATTACATAATTTAATTGGTCTTTAGCTTCTGTTAGCGTTTTGGATACTGACAGAAATGGGTGAACATTTAGTGTCGGGGTGCGTAAGTATACGGGTGTTTTACGGTATTTTTTGGCATGCTGCACGGAGGGTACCATGTTTTCTAATGACGACACCCTGATCCTAACCGACTCTCACGATGCATAACCTTACCCTAACCGACTCTCACGACGCTTCCTAACCGACTCAGAGGACGCGAGAAAACCTACGCACCCTGATTCTAAATGTTTACCCAGAAATGCACAAAGTAAGTGTTAAGAGAAAATGGCAGTTTGACTCTTTAGTGTTGTTAACTACTTGCAATTCGTTGCGAGAAATGTTAATCACTGCAACATCATCAAAAATTTGGTTGGCCTACTCGGTGTTGTTTATATGACCATTTCAGGTACAGTAAGGCTAGGCACCATTGAACTCAGTTAGTACTTGGATGAGTGACCGTCCATGGAATACCATGTCATTTGGTGCCAACTTAGCCCTCCATCCTTTTAGGGTCAGTAAATGAATACTAACCAGGAGTGTTGCTGCATTTAGAAGGGACATGTCCCACCCAATCCTTAAGTTGAGATGACATTGCATTTACTCATACTTCATGCAGTACTTTCCGTATGTGATTGACTTAAATAAGTATTTTATTGTGTAATAATGACAATAATACTCCTAATTATATTATTACTATTATATACTGCAGACTTGTAAAGCTCAGCTAATGCCTAAGGATGGAACACTAGAACAATTTTTCTCACATTAACGACACATCTGTTTTCTATCAATGGATAGGAACATGCATGATGCAGAGCAGTTCTGAGAGGCATTAACATTTTATGGTACAAATGATTTACTGCAGCTGCAATTACAAAGTGGGACTGATGATGCATCTCTTTGGATGATGTGAATCTGTTGATACCATTGATATCAACATTAATTGAGAGACTTATGCAGGCATTCTGTTCTGTTGTTCTAACGAATCTAATCTAATCTGTTCTAATTACTTCTGCAGTGCCATTATTTAATGCTAACCATTAGATTGCTCTGGTGGTGTTTGCATCTCGGTTATGATTCTTTGACTTTGGGGGCCACATTTCTGGGGAGTTTCTGTAAAGAGTGTGTTTCCTAAAGTTACCTTTATAGAACTTCACATGTGAAGTAGCTGACCTTTCTATGGTACTTTGCATGGTCTGATAAGCTAGTTTATTACTAGTAGCTTCTTAGTCAAATATTGCATGATCAGTTTCTTAGGTGATACTGTGTAAAACAGATGGATCACTGTAGTGTTGTATGTGTTGACCAGTGGTTAACAGTTTTAACACTGTTGTGGTCATTGGTTCCATTGCAATACCAGTGTATCACTATTGCAACCTGATAGACAATTAACATTTTCATTCATTACTAGCAGTCTGAGCTATCATTTTTTTCATGTTTTAAATTATAAATCCTACTTAACTTGTATTTGATGTTATATTTGACTTTCTCCTGTGGAGCTATGCTGGAAGCACAATCTGTTCCCTTTAATTTTTGAAAGCTGTCACAGAGTTAAATGTATAAGGACGGAATGTTAGAACAGTTTCCATTAACTGATAGGATACAGATAGTTAACCGATTAAGTATCGCTAATAACGAGAAGAGACTGATGAGTCAGTATATGAGAACCTTTGCAATCTGTTCCCTTTAATTTTTGAAAGCTGTCACAGAGTTAAATGTATAAGGACGGAATGTTAGAACAGTTTCCATTAACTGATAGGATACAGATAGTTTTCCATGAACCGATTAAGTATCGCTAATAACGAGAAGAGACTGATGAGTCAGTATATGAGAACCTTTGCATTTCCTGTGAATCAGTTAACTAAATCCTTGAATTGAATTTTATCTGGCACGTGCTTGAGTGTCTATGATTGATTTGGCATTTTCAAATTCTAGTTCAAACTTAGTTTAAAACAACCTATGAGGTATCTTAGTTAGTTTAACTGGGGTAATTGCACATGAACAAAAATCTGCAATTACTGACACTAAACGTTCTCTAACATGTCCTGTTTAGACCTAGAATGTTAATTTGTCTGTAATTTAATCTGGCTTATGTCAACTAATCTTTAATCTAAAACTCAGTGTGTTCAAATGTGTCTCATGCCAATCATGTTAGCCTATTTGTTTTATTAAACTCCAGAATAATGTTTACTTATCTTAGTTATGTTCAGTAAACTTGGTTCTACAAATATCTGGTTATCTGAAAGCTCTTTGTCGGGTGACTGACTAACCCGTGCCTCAGATTTGCATTTCTGTGTGACCTAGCATGCATTAAAAAATTTTATAGTAAAAACACCAGTACGTTGACCCATGGTTGGAGACTGCTAATGCAATATTATCTGTTCATCTATGTCTAGTTTGTATGCACAAAGGTATTGCACTGGTTTAGGTTTATGTACTAATATGTTATCAGTAATAGTGAATAACTTAAGTAAGTAAGTAAGTGTATTCTTTATTATACCAGCTGCCAAACTGCACTATGGTGTACATACATCTTTAAAGCCAACTTAAAACCAGTTGGTTAATTTTGTCTTGCTAATTTGGTGGTGTCTCGTGTCCTGCCTGTAATTTTAATTGAGGCTGTGGCAGACTTTTGGGAAAGCTTGACCTTCTAGTATTTGTTTATATTGCAAGTGACCTAGGTCTACTAATTAGTATTTGCAGAATGCAAACAGTGGCCTTGCCTTGTTTTCAACGGCTTTGGCCATATGCTCAAAAGGCAGGTTTGTTATCACTTAGACTTGTCTCACTAACAATTTACTGAACATTGCCAATTAGTTCTTTAATAATGATTACTAGTTAAAAAATTCAGTCTATCTGTTGGTCACTAATACAGAGCAATGAGATTGTTACTTAGTTGGCAGACATCTAGTTACCATGAATTTTTAAGTTCTGTCAGCAATCTGAATTCTAGAACTTGTTATCCATAACTACAGTAAATGCTATTTATAATGAATATTTTTAGTAGGGGTTCATTCATTCATTCCGAGAATTTATATAGCGCCTCTTCAAGAGACCTACACAGAGGCGCTCCAAGCCCAGCCACGGTTATAAAAGTGTAATTTGAGATACTTATAAAAGGCAGGCGAATCTAGCCGAGGCATCAATCGCAAGTCTAGTGGGAGGCCATTCCAGATGGAGGGACCCACAATCGAAAAGGCTCGACGCTGTCTAATAGAAGTGTGAGGTTGTCTGATTAGTGGAGTAATGTTAGTTAAACCATTAAAGGGTTCTTAATTGGTATTAACACTGGTAATGATTTGATTTTCGTCTCTAGAAGATATTTAAAAAAAATTGTTTTCCAGTTGAAGGGTCTAGACAGTGAACTTGTCTATCAGTTGGTTAACTGGGCCTTCTGCTAGAGGTAGATAGGATGGTAGGGGAAAGGACTGGTGTGTGGAGTGTGGGAAGGGAGCATCTGGTCCGTTGAGGCTGGGAGGATGAAATCCTGCACCCATTGATACTGAACGGATTGATCTCTTGTTTAATCTGTAGGAGTGTAGGAGAATTGAACCGAAACTCCTAAAAATTGTTTCTGATTCTACTTGCTTGTGGTGCAGAGACAGATGATCATGCATAAGCACTGGTCTGGTTAGCTAAAAATTGGTTAGAGTGCACGTCTCATGTGTGACGACGTTGCCAGTTCACATATCAATCATGGCTTATTTAAGAGACTAGCTGTTTGGCCCTCCTAACCGGGCAAAAAAATTTATTGCACGTTGTGCTAATCACTTGGCATAATAGCCATAGTTTGATTTGATATACATATATAAACTTTATTTCGCCACAAATGAGCAGCTCACAACATAATGAAACGCAGATACAGAAAGTAGTTAACTAACTAAAATGCAAAAATCGTGCACAAATATTTGCAGGGAAGTCACCAATGCTACAGTATTGTGGTACATTATAACTGTCACAACGCATCCTTATCTGTCGTTGCGCAAACAATGCATACAATTCGGTTATATATCACCGTAGTTGACATCTTTGCTGCCTCATATTTCACTGCTACTTCTGTTTCTGTATCAGCCAGTTGAGCTGCGGTATTGGCAGCATCTAGGAAAATATTAAAATACAATTCATTCCTGCTACTGTGTCCTTTTGTCCTGCTGATCTTTGAGACTCTGAACCCTATTAACAATACTGGGCTTAATTTTATCATGGAGCTTGAAGGTTCCCTAACACTTTGTATTTGAAGATGCAAAAGAAACGTGCCACCTCTTCCAGGACTTATTAGTTGCAGTCCAATGCTTTATTGCCCTCTCCTTGCATAGAGATCATATTTACCTGGGAGATAAAATGACAGTTTGAAAAAGTTATTTAAAAACATTAGATGAGGAGCTTCATGATAATATTTGCAAACAATGTGACCTACTATTTTGATTTTGTGACAATACCTTCACAGATAAAGTCATTGCAGGCTGATTTCCATAGTCTAACACAACTCATCACTACTACCGGTACTCTAACAAGTCTGTAGCAATTTATGGAAAGTATTCATTGTGCATGTTGGCACACGTCTGTAGCCCCGGGTACTTGCCCAAAGGGTGGCACCTGAGCTGTAAATGCATATAGTTAAAGAAGCATAATGATAATTTTAAGCTGATTACTGTATTTAGAACCCCTCTAAGCCATTCAGAATGATTGATCAGGGTGTAAAGTTGATTTTGATGGTTTATTGTTGAATGAGATTTAAAAGTTTAGGTTCTGACGCTGTGAAACAGAGATTTTGGAATGCTTCAGCAGACTGGGGAAGGTTATGTTGGGTAGGATAGTCATTGATTTGATAACTTTCTTAGTGGTTTAACAAAGGGTTTAGCTACCATAACTATTAACAGCCTAACAGGGTGGTGCAGTTCTAGATTTGGCATCTATAAAAGTTTTAGTCACTGTTAGCTAAGTGAAGGACCAGAGGGTTGTATGTTTCCTCTGCCTTTGGCAGGGTTATTATTATCAAGCACAGACCGTATCCTGTGTGTATCCTGTTTTAAGCTATTTATCCTGGGTTTGCTCTGACCTTTTGGGTTAATCAGCCTACAGGGAACATTAAATCATACTTGGCTAAGATTAATTCCATGGTTTGGTAATTGCTGGCAATTATCTTGAGTAAGTCATTTAAATTGTGGAATATGCCAGGCATTTCTGTCATCCATCTTTCAGTATTCGTGTAGGCTTTCTGCTAGTCTTTTAGTCATTTGTGACTAAAGGAGCCCAGAGGTTCTTAATATGTCCTTCTATCAGAGGTTTTGATATATGCCATATATTCTTTAGAAGGGACTAATGGACTAAATCTACTGGCTTCCATACATCCCCAGTTAAGGTGACAAAGGGTAATTGTAATCGTAAACTCAAAATTTCTAAGGCAAAACTCTAAAGCTAAGCACAGGGCACCAGCTTATTCATGAGCACTGTGTCCTATCAGAGGGATTTCCAGAGATCAATGTCCAGTGGAGGTCCGAGTCCAGTTGCCGAGAGAGACCAGGGAGAAGAGGTGGAGCAGCTGTTGTGGAGGACAAGAAAGCTTGGAAGGCAGAGGATCGGATGGATTAGGGTAGGAATCCTTAAAGAGGTGAGATTTCAATTTGGAGTGGGTGTCACAAAGAGTGACGCATGCCTCCCCTTCTCACCTATCCTCCTCATATAATTAGTTTATCGGTTATGCAGTCATTGCATTTCATACCCCACTCTATCGAATAGAGAATTATTGTTTCCAGTGTAAAATTATTAAGTGAGTAAGAGAAGTACAGACTGATACATGAAAATGCAAAAATTATGGATGGTGGCTTTCTTTCAGAAACATTTGTTTTCCCTCAATTTAGGTATTGGGTGTGATATGGCCTTCTGTCCTAGCCAGCAGTGGCGTCGCCAGAGCTTCAAGGTTGGGGGGCAAGGCATAGGATGACAGAGAAATGAGCGCCTGAAGGACGATCGCTGAGGCGCGGAGCGCCGAGCAGAGAGGTTAGGGGAGGGGGGGATGTGCCCTCCCCACTAAAAAATTTTTCGAATTTCCATACTGTAATGGTAGCATTTTAAGCTGTCATAGGAACAAAATTGTTCTATTATTTCAGCGCTGATAGGAACTAACTGAGACTCGCTAGGGCCTACTATCCCCCCTGTAAGCTGGAAGCAATTTCGCCCCTCCCCCCATACTCAGTGTGCGTCGGTATGATTTTAAAAGTGGTATGGAAATTTGGAATTTAGGGGGTCTGGGGACGGAGTCTCCCAGAAGCTGACGCTTTTGCATATATTGAGTGTTTTGTGCCATATTTCATAATCTAAAATACACGTTTAAATTGATTAAAAGTATTTTCTAGCTTTTAGCAGACAAAAAGTGGTAGGGCCTACGGCAAAAATGTGTTGTCGCCATACCACCTTAAAAGTATACAAGGATTACAAACAGAATGAAATAATACCATTAATACCATAATGCATAAACTTTACAGTTCAGAGACTCGATTACAGTCGACAGCCGACAGTGATGGGCAAAAGTTAACTAGGCAAAAAGTTGCAAATTTTTAGTTAAACTTAACATTTTTAGTTAATGCAGAAATTTAACCAAAAAAATTGTTTAGTTAAAACCAAAGTTTCACTATTATTTTTTAGTCATTAACTAAAAACCTTCTTTTCTTAACTAATATGGTTTTAGTTATTAGCTATAAAGTTTACCGTAAGTAACAACTAGGCAATTGTTTGCCCGCTTCTGCAATGAACAGTAGGAACACTGTCACCACTTGAAAGTGAAAATGTCATTGACCCTCTCTGCATTATTCAACACTTAACCTCTGTTATTTAATTACTTCTTAACACTGGTTGACTGCCTCTGCATAGAATATGTTTAATGTATGTTCAGTACTTCCAGTAATTGTTTTTGTTGAGTCAATGTTAAATGGTTAATCTGATCGGGATCAAGATTCAGTGAGTTCTTTTCATCTTGCAAGTCATTCTTTGTCAGCAGTTCAACCACTGAACCAAAGTCTTCATCTTCTTCAACGATTAGTCCACAACTCATTGCTCTTGTAATGTACTTTCTGATTTTATTTGCGTGAATTATCTTTCGACAATCGTCACCCATATCAATCAAATAAGAGTACTTTGATCTTCGTTGTATGACAGTACATGGACCATGCCATCGTGAAATCAGTTTATTCGTTGAAGTCGGATATAACACAATGACTTTTTCACCCGGTTCAAATTCTTTATGTTTCGCTCTTTTGTTGTATTGATTCGTATACTGTAATTGCTTCTCTCGTGAATATGATTCTGCAAACAATAATGCTTTTTCCATATTTGCTTTCATGTCTTTCAAGTACTTTTCTGGTTGGATTCCAATATGAGGTGGTAAATTAATTTCTCTTGTCCAACTTTCTTTTAAAATTGCCAGTGGTCCACGCGGAATCTTTCCATACACCAACATATAAGGAGCAATTCCAGTAGTTGCATTCGGTACTTCTCGTAATGCCCACACTGTAAACGGAATTACTTTGTGCCATTGCCTTGGATTGTCAACAATTACATGATGGATCATTTTCTTGAATGTTTGATTCCATCTTTCTACTAGTCCAGCTGCCTCTGGATGACCTGGCGTATCAAATCTTGGACTACACCCCATTAAATTCAGAAATTCTCTTGTCAGACTCGCAGTAAAATTTGTTCCTTGGTCACTTGTGATCACTGAAGGTACACCAACGTTCATGAACAACTCCATCAAAGCATCACATACAGCCTTCGCAGTTAATGATTTCAACAGAAACACTGTAGGCCATCTTGTGCAAGAATCGACAATACATAAACAGTACTTGTGACCTGCAGCAGATGCTGGCTCGATTGGTCCTACACAATCCACCGTAATTCTTCTAAACGCCACATCTTCTCTTGGAATTGGAGTGATAGGAACCCTGTCCATCACCAAACTTCTTGCCTTTAACTGACATTTCTCACATGATTTGCAAAATTTCACTATATCTCTTCTCATCTTTGGCCAGGTAAAAGATAACTTTATTCGTTCTCTAGTTTTCTCTTCTCCAAGATGTCCTCCAAATACTGATTCGTGAGCCAACTCCATCACTTTCATTCGTCGCTCTTTTGGTAACACCAATTGATATATCGTTTGCTCTAATATTCGATATCTCTTGTACAGTAAGCCATTTACCACGCAGAATTCAGATTCTTTATCTGGCGCTAAATTCCACCATGCTTTCAATGATTCATCTTGTCTCTGCTGTTCTTCAAATTTCTTTGCGTCTGCAATCTGCATCTGTTGTTCTTCATCTTTCTCATCTTCTTGAAACAAATCTCCTATCTCCACATCACACTCGTTATCCTCTTTCGTTTCATTTACATTACCATTCTTGCATGCAGCCATCTCTTGTTCATTCATCTCTGCTGTTATACCGTCTTGCATTAAACTTTGTTGATCATCGCTTTCGTTTTCCTCTTCACTTGAACTTTCAGTTTCACTTTCCTCTTCGACATCTACCACTTTCTTTCGCTGACTCTGCAATCTCGTCGTTACATTCGCTTGCACATCTCCTTGTATCATTTTCACTTGTGGCACGGCTTTAAGTTCTGCAATGATTTCTGGATGCAACAAGAATCTTTCTGTGCTTCCCATTTTTGCAATACTAGCACACATCAATGTCACATAAGGTGTAAGTGAACATTTGACTTTATGCGGAATTACCTCTTCTTCCACATCGTTACAACACAGCCTTACATCAACTTTCACCAACTTTGCAGGAATGGCATCTCCTGCCACGCATTGTAAGTTCACTTTTCCAATCTGCTCCACCTTCATGCCTTCCAGTAATTCTTCACTAATCACCGGAACCTCTGCTCCAGAATCAATAAGTGCTTTTACTTTCACTGGTTCTTTTCCTGCTGTTCCACGAATCTCTACCTCGACGTACTGCAATACCACTTTCTTCAATGCTGTACTTTCATCTCTTCCAACCATTTCTTTCTGCATTCCATTGTGCAATAGAATTTCTTTCTGAATATCAGGTGAGAGGTGACATTTCATCACTGACTTTACTTCAGTTTCATTATTCTGATGTTCTGTGGCTTGACTTTCAGAATTATCAACCACTTGAATTCGATTCACCCTCGAATGTTCTTGTTTTCCATAATTTGAGGCTGTAACAGGAACTGGACAGAATTTCATCAAATGCCTGTCTGATCCGCAGTTATGACAACGTTTCACCACTGCACCTCGTTGTTCGATGCTTTCTTTTCTCTTATATGGAGTAAACGATGCATTGCCTTCTCTCGCGACAAACCTTGGTGGTGATTTGTTATATACCGGACGTTGTCTGGTCATCATCGATTCTCTATTCTCGTGAACAACCGGAGAATTTGGTTTCACTTCTGCACCTCTGAACTGATTTCCTGTTTCTTGATTGCTCTTCCAATGAAAACCAAAATTTGGAGTGAACTGTTGATTTCTTTTGCCATTAGGAACAAAACCAAAACTTGTCTTATTCGGAATTGCCAAACCAATTCGATTATTAACATGAATGTCTGCTAGGTCTGCCACAACACTAGCTTCGTAACAATCAGTTCCTTCCTTCGACAATACAAACTGTAGTGGACCTGGTGGTAGTGATTCTTTCAACTTATCCGCCACTAATAAATCAAACAGCTTCTCAAAATTCTTTTCCACTTTGCGACTTTTCACATAATAGTTCAGCAAGTTCTTCAGCCTAGCTGTAAACATTGTATATGTTTCTTCAGCTGTCTTCTTCGCATCAATAAACTTCGATCTATACTCTCTCGGTGTCAACTTGAATTCTTTTAACAAGTGCTGTTTCACGACTTGATAATCGTCTAAATCATCGAATGACAATCTGTTTAGAACAGTTCTAGCTTTCGGAGTCATCAATGGCAATAGTAACTTCACCCAGAATTGTTCTTGTACGTTGAAACTACGAAACGCATTCTCAACCGTTTCGAAATATAATGGCACCTCCATCATATCGTTTGGCATTTTAGGTAACACGTGTTTCATGGCATCACCAATTTTCTTTATTTTCGAAACCATCGTTTCACTTTCTTCCTGTTTCCTTTTCTCTTCTTCTCGTTCTTCTTTCCTTCTTTGTTCTTGAGCTTCTCTATTTTGCTTCTCCTCTTTGAGTTGTGCTTCTTTTAATGCTATTTTTTGTTGTTCCAACTTTAAACGTTCTTGTCTTTCCGCTTCCGCCTTCTCCATGCTTTCTTTCTGTAATTTCAGTTCTTCTTGTCTAACCTGTTCTGCTCGCTCCAACTCTGAAATTCGCACTTTTTCCTTTTCTTCTTCACGTAGTCTCTTCTCTTCAATCTGTTGCTGACGTATCTCTTCGTCACTTTTCCGCGCCCTTTCAAATTCAATCATCTGCTCTAATCTTCTCCTTTCAGCATCTTCTCTATCTTTTCTCAATTGCTCTAATTGAATTTCAAATTGCTGTCTTTGCAATTCTTCTTTCTCTCTTTGAAGACGTAATTCTTCCTGTCGTACATTTTCTGCTTTCTCTTCTTTCTCTCTCTGAAGACGTTCTGCCTTCTCTTCCTTTTCTCTCTGAAGACGTAATTCTTCCTGTCGCATTTCTTTCTCGTCTTGTCTTCGTTTCTCCTCTCTTTCTTTCTCGTCTTGTCTTCGTTTCTCCTCTTTCTCTTTCTCTTCTTGTCTCCGTTTCTCCTCTCTTTCTTCTTTCATCATCATCCACTGCATCATCATCTCCATAGACATAAGTCCAGGCGGTTTTTCAATAACCTTTTCCACAGCACCGCCGACAGCACCTTCTTCTTCTTCTGCTTCTTCTTTAAGCCAGACTTCAGCTAGCGCTTCTAGCATGTCCTCACGTGACATATCTTCCAGTTTCTCTTCTTCAAAACCAGCCTTTAACAAACGCTGTTTTAATCTTTCAGAAGACATCTTCTTCAGTTCTGCTTGTTTCTTGACACTTAATTTCTCCATCTTACTTCTTTACTTCAGTGCTGTCCTTTCTGGAAAACACGAGTTTTCTTTTGTGTTTGAAGTATTGGGGATTGTTCTTTGTTTGATAACAACAAACTTGTATACCTTTGTCGTTGAGGCTTTCGTTGTCGTAGATTTACCAGTGATTTGAATGCGTATTCACCAGTCGACGTTGTTTCGAATCCCAGACGTTGTTTCGAATCCCAGACGTTGTTTCGAATCCCAGACGTTGTTTCGAATCCCAGACGTTGTTTCGAATCCCAGACGTTGTTTCGAATCCTACCGCTGCTGCCACCAAATATGTCACCAACTCTTTTCTTTCTTAGTTGTGACCTACCTCAAGAACTTTCCTTATCTCTACATATAAATTGCTCAACGTCTTCTAACTGTTTAAGAATTAAATTGACACAGTTCTTTGAATGTTTCTTTCTTTCTTCAAACACAGTTTAATAACAACAAACTCAACTCTTGCCTTAAAACAACTGTACTACACTGTATTGTTCAAATTCACTGTCATCAGCAGTTTCTAAGTTTGGCGCGCTAACTGCACGTGTAAAACAATCTACCGTCAGCCAATGTTTAGGCTACTTTAGGCCAAGCGCCCACGAGCCGACAGCGCAACTAAGGCCTAAGACTAAAACGCTTAACAATCGATACACATTATATATATATATCAACCTAAAGAACACCTGTGCTCATTATATATGCAAAACATTTGTTCACAGGGGACGTATCAGATATTAAGCTGATAAGAACAGATACTACACTTTGATCTTAGCCAAAAGGCCGAGAAGCGATAAACATTTTTTCTCGAATTTCTGTAGTCTTACACAGACATACTTGTCAATCGAGGTAGCCAAAGACATTCGTTCAAATTCTAATAATATTATTTTTTAGATCAAATTTCTCTTAGTTTAACACGTTGAAAGTCGCTGGCCGAATAAATTGCAATTAGTAAGCATTGTCTTGTACTTCCGCCTCTAGACGTGTTCGAGATCGAGAGGTGTGTGAGTTGGGTTGAGTTGAGAGATGTGTCAGCCTATTCGCTAGATTTTGATCTGCGACCATTCGTATTTTGTAATGATAACGAATCATTGATTGATCTGTAAATGTACGCAGAGTAAAACGGATACGGTGAGGAAGAGATTGCTAAATAATATTATTATCAAACCTGATGAAACTCCTTCAGCCGTCGACCGTGGAAAGGCACGACAATGTAGATGTGCATTTCACTAGAAACCTTGCCTTCTGGAATGCCGTTGCAAAGTGTCGCCATCTCGTGATTGGTAGCTTCTCGGTCCATTGTAAATTTTAAAACAAGACGACGTGCAAAAATTAAAAGTTGAGGCGACCGACGAAAACCTGTCGGAATTGAAATCTTTCACGCGACTTTGTGCGGCCTCGGTGCGAACTAAACGTCAAAAGAATGACGACGACTACGTATACGGCGACTTTAAATGGGTCTGTTTTGTCGTGTCTAACGTCTACGGCCATATCACGTTGAAAACACCGGTTCTCGTCCGATCACCGAAGTTAAGCAACGTCGAGCCCGGTTAGTACCTGGATGGGTGACCGCCTGTATAACAGGGCAGGCTTTACTGATGCTTGCAAAATGATGCGTTTTGGTCATTTTGCACTGAAGGAACCGATTCAAGTGGTTGACTGTAGCAGATCTTCAGCGCTACCATATTTCTAGTCAGTCTTGTCATTGTATCTACTGGACAATCAACCGAAGAGTTCGCTCGTCAAATCCAAATAGTTGTTTGTTATTGTAATAATTGTTAAAGTCAGTCTTGTCATTGTTATAGTTTAATTAGAAGAGTTAGTCTTAAACTCCTCAGATTTCTAAAAAGCCACTTAAAAGCTAAGTGCCAGAAACCACCATATTCATGAGTGCTGCATTGAGTCGGAGGGTTTGTCCAAAGATATCAAATGGAGATCCAAGTCAGCTGCAAAGTTTTGTCACAAACATAGTTTTGTAAGATAATCATAAACTTGCATGTCTTCAAATTTCACGTCATCGAACAAGTTATGTACACCAAAGTGTCGTTAGCAGTTGGTTTTTTAATGAAAGGTTATACTTACTTGTGGGGCGCGGTGGTGTAGGGTATGTTCGGTGCCTTGCAGCCGGAGGGTTGCGGGTTCGAATCCACCTCAAGCCGTCGCGTAGGGACCCTGGGCAAGTCCTTCACTCGCAATTGCTCATGCGCTTCTGCGTGAAACTCAGAGTCAGTGTCCGCGCTGTAGTCGGGAGCGCCTCTGAGTAGAAATCTTGAAGAGGCGCTATAACAAGTGCTCATACATACATACTTACATATCTGCATCATCATAATTCTAATTTTTGTCATCACCAGTTTTCCAACTTATTACTGTTTATATGTTAATCCATTCTGTCATTAATAGTGTTATTGTCTTTTTCTGTGACTAGTTTTGTGCGGCTTTTGGTTTGACCGTTGTTCCGCTTTGTTATTGTATCACGTGGTTTTTGTCAAGATCAATCCAGGCATCCGTGTTGGCAGCCTCTCTGATAGTGTTCGGTAGGCATGGAATTATTTAATTATCGCTCAAATTTTATACCTTTACATCACATAAAATTGCCTTTGTCTTGTTAATCCATGCAACTTACATTGTAAAGGTTGTCTATTTGCTTCATGTCTGTTGTTCCTGCATTAATAACAACTTTACAACCTAGCCATTGAAGATATATTGCAAATTAATCATTACCATCACTTGTACACCAAAGTACAAGTTTGTGAACATTCGCAAAATTTCTTTATCTTCTCAGAGTTCAAAACAAGGTCAGATGTTGACCAGCCAAATAAATAAGCCCGACTTTTATTGCAACCCGAGTGAGAATATTACTGGGTTCCACGGCTTTTAAAGTTGATGATTGTGGAATTCACTGGCTTGTTTCTGCTCAGCAAGTTCTTGATGTCGTTTAGATCTTCGTTAAAGTCTATTATCTTTTCTTGGATTGCTTATCCTGCTTATGGACATGTATCACCAGTGCTGACACCTATGAGCACAGTCGTGAACAAACCAGCAAACTATGCTGAAACCAATTCAAACAGAATTAGATACATAACTGATAAAAACCAAATCTTAGTTGCGTACATTTCACCTTGCATTAAAATTTAAGAGCTCTGCTTCAATGCTTCTAAAGCAGAATAATTCAGCTCATTAGATATCGCCTACTCTTCATGAATGCATCGTCCGTCTGAACAATCCAGATTGAGATAGACGTCTCATGGGTCTTTACTGTCTTATGGATCTTTACTGAAATATAAGATTTTTATCGAACTGATTGTGATTTCAGAATGCGGTTTTGTTTAGAAAAGACTGATCTAAAAACTAATGATGAGTTTTTTTTTACAGACACGGGAATGTTGACGTTGAGCCAGTATATTTTACTCGATCCTTTTCTTCTATTTTTCATCACATCATCAACATTTTGCTATCTCAAATTTCAGACTCACAGTAATCAGTAAGTATCATTTGATTGTCTAATTCCTGGTTGCATGAAAGTCTTGCAACCTCAGTATTTAAACTTGCTTTTGTGTCTTCCAAATAATAATCAGAATGCTACTTTTTGCTTAATTGTGGTGAGTTTCATTATCAACCCAAATTCACAAAATCCAGGGTGTTTTTCTGAATATGGTAATCAATAATAACTAAACTGAGCTATCTGCCTTATTAGGTCATTTTTGCCAATAGTGCACTGTACAATTATAGTGCTATAGAAGTTGTGAGATTATATAAGTAAGTTATCCTTATAATCTAAGCCAGGTAACTGATGATGATGTGTCTGTAATGTAATGTAGTAGAACATTTATATAGCACTCCTTCAAGATATCTACTCGGAGGTGCTCCCTGCGCTAGCCTATATGAATGGTAAGCTGAAAGAGTCGCCAGTGGCGGGCCCGCAATGGTGCTTCTGTGTTAACCTTGTCAAAACCGAATAAACGAATATTGATTTATTGACTTAATGCAGTGCGTTTCATTTCAGAAATTTTACGTTTCACTGGTGGCTATGGCTTTCACTTACTGGAATTTGTCTTGCCTGTTCAGTCAGGTAAAAATGTAATTTATGCTTCTGTACTTCACGATAAGTTACCATCTGTTGTTAGATTCACCAGCAGTTATAGAAGATTCTATATGATAATGGTCGTGTCCTATATGGTCATGGTCTTGTTCTATATGATCACGGTCTGGTTCTGTATGATCATGGTCTTGTTCTGAATGATCATGGTTTGTGCAGCACTTTGAGGAGTTGTCTCAGAGCTCTACATAAATGTGCACTTATGTTTGAGAGTATGATTATGAGAAGTTGTTAAGTATTCTGAATGTAGGTTGACTTCATGTTAGTTGAAATTAAACACGACTGCATGAAAAGAAAAAGACGAGTTTAAAAATCACAGTTCTTTTATCAAACATCGTCTATCTCAATCTAGAGTGTTGAGATGGATGAAGCTTGAAAAGTAGGCCATTACCAATGAAGCTTAAATATTCAGCTTAAAAAGTACTGAATCTGAGGTTTAAATTTTGTAAATTAACTGCAAAAATTGTCTTTAATTGTTTTTATTCTGCATCATGTAATTATGTTGTTTTATTTGGTTTCGGTATAAAGTTTGTTTCAAGTAATTCTGTTTGAATTGGTTTCAGCATAAAGTTTGTTGGGTTGTTCGTGATCGTGCTCATAGGTGTCAGCACTGTTGGTGATCTATGGCAAGTTCTTGGCGATCTCTCTATACCAGTTGTAAGTTCAAGTTGAGCTTTAAAATTGTGCTTATCTGTCATACGTGTTTCAGTTCTCATCTTTCTATTTGTTACTTTATTCTTTTTCTGCAAGCTAATCTTGAGAAGTTACATATTGCCATGTGGCCTATAATAGAAAAACCAGTATGTTGTATCAGAAGACACTGGAAAAGTTGAAGACTTTGAGTAAAGAAAATGTAGTGCAAAGTCTCTAGAATGAAGTCCCATTTTTATCCTCAAGACCAGGTGACTGTCTTTTCATAAAAAAACGATTATAGAGTTGAGTCAGTCATTGCTCTCTGATAGGCAATTTCAGGACATTATCATAGTAGATTGCCATCCCTGTGTTTGAACGATTTTCTTTTGCATCAGTGTCTACCTTACCTACAGCAAAGTTTGTGAAATATTTCTCTGTTTGCAGAGGGAATTTGTGAAGCATTTCTTAGCCAGGGTCATCTGCCTAATGGTGCTACCTGTTCTAGTCTATCTACTCATCTTCCGGATTCATTTTATGATTTTATCTAAAAGGTCAGTTAATTAGACCAAATGATTTTTCAGCTTGTTGGCCCAAACGATTTGTGAGCAAGTATGTAAGTGAGAATTCTAGTCTTTGATTTTATTTTGTTTTGGTTTCCTTGTGGAGTGCACTGTAATAGTCTTCGATTTAGTTTTGTATTGGTTTCCTTGTGGAGGAAAGTCATTTCTCCATAGGTTACCTACTAACCCTTTGCAAAAGTTTCTGAACCGTCTTTCTCTTGCTCCCATCAGCTGCTCAGAACAATTCTATTTGGCTGTAGTTTTGTGTTACGTGGTTGGCAGTGCTTCTGATAAGTTGTTTGAAGATGTGATGTGTTAATATGTGTAATTTAAAACATTTTGCACTAGTTTAATTTATTTTCTGTTTTAATTGTTTCTTTTAAATATTGTCATTTTGGAACAGTGGGCCAGGAGATGGATTCTTCAGTTCAGCGTTTCAGTCTCAGCTGAAAGGAAATCCACTCTACAACATCAGTATGCCAAAATGTAAACAGCTTCTTTCTCTTACATTGTTATTAATAATGCAAGTGTTGTATTTGTTGTTGTTGTTATTACTAATATTATCTGCATTCTGCAATTATACAGTACTGCATTTAAATGGCACTTCTAAAGGGAAAACTTCATTAATTGGAGTTAAACTAAGCAACTGTGTTAAGAAGAAGAAGATCAGTCCCTTAGACTAGCTCCTGAGACAGCCATGGGTATGAAGTGTTAGCAACTTCATTTTCTTAGACACGGCATATGAGGGTGGGTGGCCAGTTCCTCACCTTCTCATTTTCCCACCGACAATGTACGGTCATTGTACTCATTATAGCTGAGTTGGCTATGAGGTGCAGGTGGAGCAGAAATCTCAAACCAAATTTCTGCCCTGGTGGGGATTTAAACCCCCAACCCCTATTGACAGTCCAGCACGCTAACACTAAGCTGAAGTAAATTTGAGGGCTACAATGGACTTAATTTCAACAGTTTAAACTTTTATTGCATGCGCTGTTGAGGAGTAGATATGCTGCTTACAACTCAGTGTGTTTCTTGTAGATGTTGCGTATGACTCTGTTGTTACGGTCAAGAATCACCGAACTGGTGGTAACTATCTCCACTCGCACTGGCATCTGTACCCAGAAGGCACTGGTGTACAACAGCAACAGGTAACTATGGAAAGGAGGGAATACTCGAGCATGCTTAGAACAATATGCTTGATTTCTTATTGTTTGTGTCGTCATCTGTATGGAGGTAACTAGTTCAATTCATACGAATAACACTGTACTGGTGTACCAGTCATCAATTGTACTATCTTACTGGATGATTGGTAGTAGTGGTTTTCATAAATTAACTGATAATAATAATGTCATGCTTGACAGCTTCTAAGGCACTGCAATGATCATGGGTTCCACAGACACTATTGCTCTTTGATTCAGGTAACTGCTTATTCACACAAAGATGACAACAATGAATGGCGAATCAGACATCGTTATGAAACGTCCAAATCAACCATGGAAAATGTTGAACTAGTCCGAAATGGCGATTTCGTACGTTTGCAGCATGTCATGTAAGTAAGATTAATTAATTTAATTGGTTCGGCAGAGTTTTCAATGTGAAGTAATCAAAAGCTTCACAGATAGATGATTTTCTTTTTCTGTAATATGATATATCGGATGTTGATGTTAACGAGTTCTACTTACTGTAACAGCGTTCGGTTGAGATTATTGCCTTCTTGTTTCAAAACGGTACAATCCATTAAAACCTGCATATTTACAAGTGGAAACTGTTGATGAGGCATAATGATTTCCAAAAGCTTACTTGACCCTTTAACAACGAGCTGCATGTGGTTTCCCATACATTTTAGTACACGCTCGTCGTTAAAGGGTTAATGTGATTGCCTTTTTTAATATCTGATTTTCTTACCCATGTTTTCACGTAGTTTTAAGTTTAAAAATTTATACCTACCGTAATGTAAAATCTAGAGATTTCTGATTGTTATTGCTGCTGCCTCTCATGTTGTTTCAGAACTGGTAGAAACTTGCACAGCCATAAGGAATCTGCTCCTCTCACTCGCCGTCATTATCAGGTCACTTGTTATGGACAGGTTAGCACTGTATTCTGAATTCATTGACATTGAAATAGAATGGTTGATCTCTATATGAGGCATCTTATGATGGACAGATCAACTTCTTATCATTTGTGTATCAGTGGAATATTTTATGTGATTGGTCCACGGCAGTCCTAACCTGAGCAATAAAAAGGTTGAGATGATCCAAAAGATGTAAAAATAACTTTGTGAGGCAGTGTCTGATCCAAATGCCACTTGAAATGTGGTGGATAATGATTTGGAATGAATGTGTTATTATCTACCTCTTTTAACTCGGTGCTTGAAAGTTGAATTGCTCGAAAATAAGCTTCTTAAGTCCAAATGCATCTTGCAGTTATTTATTCGTGTACTTTATCCATGGCTGATTTGCAATGTACAGAATGGAACAGGCGATGCAAATGATGTATTTCAAATCAGCATGCCTGATGCGTCTGCTGGGGATCCAGTGCAGACGGTACGTTCCGTCTTTCGACTCATTCACCGCAGCATGGGATGTGCTCTTCATTCACATGACAAACAGCTGCCAAAATGGTAATACTGCTTCATTTTTGCATTTTTGTTCAAATTTTTATTTTGTTCTAATCAGTTTGCTTATAGATACCTTTTCCATGTTATTTTAAGCAATGCATGCAACGAATTGCATGCATAACACAATGTTATTGGTATACATTTTACTTATTGATATGTAATGCATTCATCTGTAAGGTGTACTATGCATACCGCAAAGCTGAGTGATGCGGAGGAGGGAAACTATATGAAGATTCATATCAAATTGATGGTTTAAAGGTGCAATATAAAAGTATTGAATTACAGTATGTGTGATTCTTTTATGCTACAGGGGTTGGGAGCAACTGGAAGTTACATGCAACCCCAGCGTACAACACCTCAACAATCTCTGGAACATTGAACAAGTCTTTGATTCAAGATGTATGTATGCTTCTCTTGGCTTATCTACAGCTACAAGGTAATAACTTTTATAGCACTGCTAGTATCACAGTCAGATTATAGAATGGCTACTTCAAAGCAGGATTGCCAAACCATTTTAAATGAGGTCCTTCTAGAAAGACAGAGAAGTGTCCCATGGCAAGATACAGACTACAGAGGTAGAGTTTATCCATTTCAGTGTGCCATATGGTTGTATTCTGGTCAGTTTAGATGGATAATGTTCATGTGGTTTTCAATGAACTACTTACTGAAAGTGGTTACTGGAAAGTTTTAAATGGTTTTGTTGTGTTGTTTTTTTGCAGTAGAGAACAGCAGCTTTGAAGTGTATGGGTTGAGTTTTATCGAGCAGTTTCTTGAGTTTCATGCAGTCATGATTCGGGTAAACATAAGAAGTTTTGTGTTAATTTTCACTATATATGGTTACATCTAGTTATCTGCACTTTTTACAGCAAAACAGTAATTTATAGATGTTAGCAAAAGTTAAGGTTAAAGAGCATCCGCTTGTGGCTGCTGGTGGGGTGACCAATCGTCTAAGGCCTATGTATGTACGTTTATGGCCATTTATATATTTATATAGTCTCCTACAAGAGACTCACGAAGGCGCCTATCCCGCTTAGTTGTTTGTGAGGTAACTGTGTTACCGTGCCATAGAAATTGTCGTTGTTATTATTATTATTAACTAGAAACATTTCGCATTTAAGGCAGCTATTTATAGAGTTTGAGTCAGCTGGATGCCAGCTTGTAATTGGTGTCTTATTGAATTGTGTGTTTGAAATTACCACTGAAAACTATGTATAGAAATTGTGTATGAAAATTGAATGGAAATTATGCTGGTTGTTTTCAGGGAAATAGAGGTCTGAAGCCTAAAGAGGGTGAATTCACGTCGTTGCCATGGCAGTGGCCAATAAATTACAGGGCAAGTAGCGTGGCTGATTCTGTGACGTTTGTATGACCTGCTTATTTTATAATCTGTTTGCTACATGCTCTGCTTATTTGGAAATACCTATGTGATCTGTTTTCTGCTGCTCTATGAATTTTGAATTCTGGTTTGTGCAGGATATTGTTCAGTGACTATTCAATTTTGATACTTATTGTACTGTAGCTCCTATGTATGTACATATATACATACATACAAGAGTTATGGTAAACAAGGTTTGTTGTTAGACAGAGCACTAGCTATAGCTACAGTTCATGTGAACTCCCTCTTTAAGACCTGCAACTGTCAGCTGTATCTGTTATCTATAGGCCATCAACTGCAAGCTGCTGCTTAGTGCTGCAGTGACTTCTTCCACTCATTACTGAAATTCTGTCTGTGCAGGCTTGTAAAAGTGCTGATTGTTTAAGGTTAAATGTGACCTCAAGCTGAACAAACATTTTCTGCCTAGCTTCTAATGCTTTTGCCTAGATCAGTAAGATAAGATTTGTGCAATGCTTTTAAATGATACTTAATAAATTTCCCAAGTTAATAAATGATTCATTTAAGCAATTACAACAATAATATCCTCTACAATCTAAAACTTGATAACTTTTATTGAAATTTTGCCGGCAGTGTCTTGAGATCAGGTGTTTCATCTTTTGCACAGGGCCAGCCATTCTCAGGACCAGACTACCGTGTCTACCTCCTGGGCAACCCTGTCATCTGGTGGAGCAGTCTTACAACCATGGTGGTCTTCATTTTTGTCGCTGTTTTTCTTTCATGCAGGAATCACCGACTGGCACCAAGTGAAAATGACTCAGGTAGTTGACTCTTGTAGGATTTTGCTGTGCTTATATGCTCGTTTTTTTGTCAATTTGTGTACTATATATTATCAGAGAAACTTCAGTATGTGTTTTACGAGATGTGCGAGAAAGCTATGGGGTTAGAACAAGGGACTGTGGCATTGCAATTGCCTAAAATTTGGGGAAACTGAGCACATTGCTTTGATCACTTTAGACTGGATGGTAAATAAATATTTTATTGGTCAAGGTAACTCAGACTATTTAATTAAATTAATAAAAATTATCCTTTACAGAATTTTAAAATGAAGTAAGTGATGTAAAAGGTTATGAAATGCTGTACAGGGTTATGAAATGCAATACCGATGTATTTGGGTGAGGAATGCTTGACCCCATATATGTGGGTTATTAAAATTTCTGGATCGAGTATACTACATACTGATGTTGATTATATAATGATTTGAGTTGTTTAATTGGATTTTAGTTTGTGGTGGTCCTGTTTTTTCTGCCGCTTGGTGGCTGATGCTGGCATGGGCAATTCACTACTTCCCATTTTGGGCGATGGGTCGAATTCTTTACTTCCATCACTACTTCCCAGCTCTTATCTACTGCCTTATCCTGACTGGTAAGGCCAAACAGACAATCACTTTCTGATAAATTATATTTAGCACTGGTTAAATGGTTTTTAAAATTTTTCTTGAATTTCTCAAGAATGGAAGTATTAAAAACACAGGTATTAATTGTTAGGCTATCTGTGCATTAGAGAGGTTCTTAAATGGAACTCCAGCCCTAACTTATATAAGATACTACCCTTAAAAGTTAAAAAACGTTCAAGTACAGGATATTATATAAATATAGACATATCATCTATGTACGTTAACAATCCAGTTCTGTATCATTTAGGCCTCTGTAAATCCCCTATGTATTGTGCAGTGTTAGCCTAACAGTTCTTAATGTTCACCCTTCAACATCCAACATTAGCCTACGGGCATCAGTCTTTTTATGCACTGCTATATTGACACATTCTATAAGCGCTTGAAAACCTCTTTTTGGCCGTGCTGAAGTTGGTAGCACCTCTGAGTAGCTCTTTTCAAGTACTCCTTCC
>JACEVL010001434.1:0-25000 GCA_020284085.1 Aporrectodea caliginosa
TGTTTTAAAAATTCCCAATTAAAAAACAAATAATTTAGCCCCTATTGGGGGGGGGGCTTTTTTTTAAAAAAAAATTTTTTTTGTTTTAAAAGGCTTTTAAAAAAACGGGGAAAATAAAAAAGTTTGTTAAAAATTTAAAAAAACGAATTCCCTTTAAATTTTAAAAAAGCGGCCCCAAATGCCAAAGGGCCCTGGCCCCACCCCCTTTAAAATTTTAAAAAAAACTATCTAAAGGGTTACCGGGGGGGGAACGGGGTGAAGTACAACTTGAAAAGAATCGCAAGAATTTGCATATTGCATTTTTAAAATTTAATAAAAAATAAAAAAAATTAAAAAAAAGTAATTATGTTTTAACATGGAATTTTTTTTGAACAATTGTATTCTATTAAAAGTTTATTTAAGTCTAAAATAGTGGGGACCCCTTTCCCCTGAAAAAAGTGCAACGGCGTTCCCCCGCCCCCATAAACGGGTATTTTTAAATCATTTTTATTGTTTTAACGATCCTGTTCCTTCTCCTTCTCCTGCTTCTCCTTCTGTCTCCTTCTCCTTGGCATTCTTCTTTTTCTCCTCCTCCTTTTCTTCCTTCTTCTCCTTCGTCTACGTCTTCTTCTCTCTCTGTCGCCAACCATGTTCATTGCAGTTCTCATGACCACTCCTTACGTCACGAGGTCCTCCCTCACATAGTTACTTAAGTTACTATAGTTTATATATGAACCTCTTCATGGTCGGCAGTCTACTTCATTTCACAAACATTGGTTCACTGTTGCCTAACTGAATCCCTCTTGAAGTATTGAAACGCCGAATGCTGTAAAACGGTCGATGCACAGTCGTCCGTCCATTTGTAATGCAACTGTAAATGTGCACATTTTTCTGTAGCGATTTAGGACCATATAATTATGGCCTCGACCCTGCTAATTTTTCAATGAATTGATCGGGTGAGATCGTTCACCACCTCTGTCGGTTTGAATGGGAGCCACGTCATATAAGGTCCCAGCGTACGATCCGTGCTATCTTGAGAGTTACATGTATTATAATATTATCTGAAATAATGCCTCAGCGTTGACCCCGCATTCGAGGTAACGATCATTCCGCAAAAAGGTAAGAGCTATACATGTAGCAATTTAAGGTTTCTACATCGGTGTAGCTTTCAATTCCTTACGTCGCACGCATTCATTAAATTTTGTCTGTTAAATCCTAATGGTTTTTTCTATTTCGCAGATAATTAACAGCTGGAATAGTTATCAACGCGATCAACAGCTGCTATTCTTTTCTGAACGGTTTGTCGAACCGTACAGCAATGAGTAACATGTCAGTGAAAAAGGCTGCGGCTGTGTCCGGAGAGACACTAAACGCAGCTGATGTCAACAATGGAAGACCACCTGTTGAACTGCACCGCCAATCGGATGCGAAGTACGCTGCATATGACTGTGACATGATAAGTATTGGATCTAATGGATCCGAAATCAAAACTAGAGAACATTCATACACTGAAATTGAAGAACTGCGTGAAACCTATGAAGAGGAGGAGGAGGAGGAGGAAGAGGAGGAGGAGGAAGAAGAAGAGGAAATAGAGGACGAAGAAGAGGAAGAGGAGGAGGAGGACATTCAGATCGTCTATGAGAATGGCGAAAAACAAGGCTCTAGTCAGCTTTACCTTGCAGTAAAGCGTCATGACACACAGGTTGTTAGAAGATTGCCGAAATCATCAGTGGATGTCAATGTATTGGGCGACAACAAAAACATTCGTTCACAATTACATGCGAGTGTAAAACGACTACTAAATGAGAATGCCAAAGTTGATCCTAGTAATGCATTCGGCCAGACTTCGCTTCGTATGGCGTCTGAAAACGGCCACTTAGGACTTGCTCATGTATTGGTGAAAAGCAACGCAAGTGTTACAATATATATACGCAGTGATTCATATAATGCTCCTCTTCTTGTCGCTGCTGAAATGGGTTACGCGGAAATTGTCAAAGCACTGATAGATTATGACGGCGAAGTCAATGCAGTTAATAAAAATGGCGAAACTATGTTACATCTTGCAGCAAGAAATGACCTCAGCGCTGTTGTAAAGGTCCTGCTCAATCAGTCTACAGAAAGGGATGCGAAGACTCGTCTGAAACTTGCGTTAAACCAAATTCTTTCAGCTGAATTGGAACTTTCGCAACATCTTATTAGAAACAAAGTTGATGCTAGTCAGATTCCACACCCTATTGCAACACAGGATGGCAATTTTGAAATAGCAAAAGACCTATTAAGCGTCCAGGCAGTCTCCACAGGGCAATCGAAACCACTCGACGCCCTCCTTAGAGCCAGGCGTTGGCATAAAGAAATGGTAGAGAATTTGATATTAAAAGGTGCGAATGTTAATGCGTGTAACAAAGCCAAGATGACTCCACTTCATTTAGCCTGCCAACGTGGCCTCAGTTCGATTGTTGAAATTTTACTGGACAACCATGCTACCGTCGATGTAATGAAACAGGTTAAGAAAACACCGTTTTATCTTGCAGCTGAGAATGGTCATGCAGATGTCTTGGATGTGTTACTGCGCCGCGGTATTTGCGATTTTGTAGCGAGCAACTTGAATAGGACACCATTACACGTTGCTGTCAAAAAGCGTCACACAAATGTTGTTGAGGTTATTTTGAAACACAGCAACTGGAGTTTTGGCAAATTAAAAAAATGCGAGCAAAAGCTACAAGAAAATGCCAAAGACTTGGTTGAAACGAGAGGTAACAAGCAAATTGAACTCATGAAACGCGATGGTCGACACGTTTCTGCGGAAATAGTTTGGACAGAAAGAAGCACACCCCTGGAGACAATGCCAGAAATAGATGGATACACTGCACTCGAACTCGCTGTGAAATCGACACAACTGAAAATGGTTAAGATATTGCTCAGTGTAGACCACAGTGACTGTGTATATTCAGAGAAAAATCTTGGAAACAGCTTTCGTTGCATGATAATGACAATCGAACCTCCGGATAACCGATATGAATTTATCTCCAAGTTGAAAGGCAGAAATAGATCTATCATCGACATTATGAAAGCTCTATGTTACGTTATCCAACACAAGATGAATTGCAAAAACATCAAAGAAATCGCACATGTTCTTATGAACTCGAGCCAATTTAATGTTAACTACCAGAACAAAAAACTGAATACTCTACTTCACGATGTTATTGATCAATGCCAAAATTGTTTCTACGATTATCTAAAAGAAACCCATTCAAGATGGCAACGTTTGCAGATTCAAACCATAGACGACGTGATACAATTGCTGTTGGAAAAAGGCGCAGACTTCAACATGAAAAATGCTTTTGGCGAAACGCCTTTGATAATTGCTTCCAATAAGGGCTGTTCCCACGCCATTCAAATCTTGTTTGAATGGGAGCGAAAATCATTAATGAAACTCGACCTCGACGCAAGAGACCAACATGGAGCAACTGCCTTGATTAAAGCAGCAGAAACACATAATGTCTCAGTAATGCGGCTGCTGCTAAACCATAAAGTTTCAGTTAATCTGCACGACTATTACGGATTTACTGCCTTGCACGCAGCTGTCTATAAGCCAAATAGGAACTGGTTTGATTTGCATTTCTTCTGCAAAGGGCTTTTTAAGAGGAAGTTTGATAATCTTGATGATTATCGTGAGATTATCCGCAGGGGCCAGCCTACATGGGGAGAGCAAACCGTGGGTATATGTAAAACAATTAAGCGGCTGAAGGAAAATCTTGAATATGATGGGAAAACCACTCGATTTAAAGAAGAAATGGTTAAATTGTTGCTGGCTATTGACGAAATAAATGTGAATGCCATAGACTTAAGAGGAAATATGCCACTTGATTTGGCAGTAAAGTCTTCCGAGCGAATTAATTCCGAGACATTCAAAGCGCTTGAGAACTGCGGAGCCATTCAAAATTCACTAGAATCAATAGACGTAGAGCCAATCGAGAAGGCAAGGGTTGACGACAGAGGTCACAGTCCACTTCATCGACTGATCATCTCCCACATTTCAAAATACGCAGCTGAGTATACGAAGTCAGCCAAAAGAGAACAAGACCATGAAAGATTCGATTTAATGATTCATGGAATTCTCCTCAAACCAGAGAATTTCAGGCGGTCAGCCACTGCAACAGATGACAAAGGAAGAACTCCACTTCACTATGCTGTCATGCCACTATCCTACATCAGCAAACAAGATCGCGATCTAGTTAGGGTGTTGTTAGAAATGGGTTCCAACGTAAACGCAGCTGACATGTACGGCAAAGCTCCTCTACATTACGCAGAAATGAACGATCAGTACGAACGTCTCGTCCAAAACGGAGCTGATGAAAGCGCAAAAGACAAATACGGACATACACCTAGAGATCTTAAGCAGCTACGAGAATTTGTGACTATCAACACAGACAATGCAAAGAAATTGCCAATCGGAAAGAAGCCGCTTTACACGTCCAGCGATATTGCGCGGGTACTCACAACTAATCATATGACAGCATTATCGAAGCAAAAAGTGGTTGAAACGGTTCGAATATTTCCTCAATCACCTCGCCCTGAAGAATCATCAGAAGAAGCAATTTGGAAGGTTTGGATTGAAAACGACCTTTTTAGCCTCAACAGACGCGTAAATCAACTAAAGCCCTCAATTCAACGCCTCATTGAGCGTTTGGCTGATGGTATAAAGGAAAAGGACTGGCGATTTGAGTGCCAACCGATATTAGTTGGAAGTGCCGATGAAGAAACAAAAGCTGTCATTTCAGCAGACTTCGATTTTAACTTCAAACTGACTAAATTTAGTCAGCTTTGTGACGTGTTTCCTCATCCACTGGGTCCGAAGGGATACTTTCAACTGAGGCGGAACAGTGACGATACAAAGAGGAGGCAGAGTGATGGGGAGTTTGACTCTTTCTTCAACTTAGATCAGTGTTTGCTGACTAACGAAGTCAATTCTAGATTCCAGATTGTTTTAGAAGACATCTTACATGGCTTTAATTTCTGGCGAGACGAACATCTTTTCGAATGGAACTTGACAGATAGATATGGACAGAAATCCAGAAAGCCAGCTGGTATGTGTAAGACTGTGCGACTAAGAATGATTCACCCCTTTGTGGACGCAGAGGGTGGCTTTCTTTTTGTCAATATATCAATTGACATCGTAGCTTGTCTTCATGTGGAAGATTCGTGGCTAGTAGACCAACAACCAGTTGTCATAAGCCCAGATGTGAAGGCAGACGGATGTACACTAGTATTTGATCGACCACGTTTTGATCCCTCCAAGCCACGTGGTGCTCACTTTATGTTTTCCGATACATTTGCCAGAATTTCTTTTGCACCATTAGAAAGTCGAATCATAAGAGAAAACTCGTCTGTAATAAAGGCAGCATATATAGTTTGCAAACTGATTCTTTACGATCATTGGAAAACTACTTATCAATTGAAGACTTCCCTTCTCTTTTGCATGGAGGCTCTCAAGGTCCGAGAGGGATGTCAAACAAAAGATGTAGACAAAATTACGCAAAAGGAACTGGCATTCTGGGTCGAGAGGATCATATTTTGCTTTATGGAGTTTTATCGTCATGACGTTTATCCCTGTTACTTTATGCCATCATTCAGACAGCAAGTAGCACAACTGAACAACAGCTACTATGAATCTGCACAGGGCAAAGAAGCAGAAAAGGCGGAGTTTCATCTCCGATACTCTGCGGCGTCTGATCTTTACCTTGACCTATGTCCAGATGACACTCCGATAGATATACCTATAGTTCAAAACAACTACACGTGCGAAATTACCGAAAGAATTCGTATTGCGAATCAAGACCCAAAGTGGGAGCACTTTGATAGGGAAGAATTCATTAGAAAATTATCTTCGCGTTGTTCCATCTATTGAATGGAATTGTGATGTCATAAAATAAAATGCAAATACATTTGATATTATCCTCCTTCCAGAGTTCAAAAAAGTGTACACACAGCCGTTCTGTGACTGAGCATCTATGTCTCTGAGCAATTGTGAGTAAAGGACTTGCTCAATGTCTCGGTCAAGGCTCGTGAAACTTGAAGAGTCGAACCCGTATTGTCCGCCTAACCAATTTTCTACCGTGCCCCGCCTGACATTGTGATGACAGGAGCCACAAGCATTTGAGTTTTTTTCGTGATTTTGCTTTTGTGAGGTTTCTGACAATATGACGACGGTTTATGAGGATTGGGTCTAGTTGAGACCCAGCTATTTGTGACTGTAATTCTTGTAAGAAATTGATATGGACGCTTCTAGAGCAACTAATTCGCTGTATACTTTATACTAACTGATGCTGACAATAGAATTGATAGATTCTCAAGCGATGCTTTTGAATGCCCTTTTTAATTAATACAAAATTAGTAACCTGTTTTTGAGACCTCCTCCGGTAATGTTAAATCTTTATCATTGATAGTTCGTGTAAAAATAATAAAATTGTGAGTCGACGCATCAACAAAAATTTAATGGCGAAGAGTCAGGCTTTTGAGTAACAAACAGTGCCTAAACCAAATAAAAATGAATATTGCCAATTAATCGGATCGGAATTGGAATCGGAAGGGCGAAAAAGCAGGCCAACTAATCGGAAATCGGTCAATAAAATGCTATCGGTCACACCCTAGCATAAATGCAATTATACAAACATGCATTTATACATGCAAAAATTCAAACATACATTCGTACATGCATTTATGCAAACATACATGCATTATTGCAAACAACCGTTTATGCAAGCATTGATGCAAACATAATATTCGTGCATGCATTCTTGCGAACATACATTCATACATGCATTAATGCAAACATACATTCATACATGCATTAATGTATACATACATGTAGGCCTACTGTAACATTCGTATACATGCATTTATGAACATTCATTTCTTGCATTAATGAATACATGTTTATTTTTTCGGTAATTTTTCTACCTGAAGCACATAAAATCAAAGTTCTATTGTTCTTGAATGTGACAATGGCAATGTCTGAAGTTGAACGAAGAGCGACAAACCAAACCGTGTCCTTTTTCTTTCAGACTGCTTGTTCTAGGTTCTGTCCAGCTCGTTCGGTACTAAGAGCAGAGGCGCGTTTACAGAAAACGGGGCCCTAGGCGCAAACATTTTTGGGGCCCTTCTGAATTTCGAAGAGTCTGAAACTCTGGTGGTGTTTAGCCTATCATGTGCAAAAAAACCTACAAAGTTGAACTTGAAGCCGTTTTAGACACACACGACGCTTAAGGTGACAACAATGAATTTTTCTCGTCCTTAATATGACCTCATTCTTGGCAGTTTTTTCAAAAAACAAAGTACTTTTTCTTTTACATTTTCTTAGGCTGTTCATCTTAGCCTAATATGCAATGTCAAAATCGCTTTCAATACCAAGTTTAAGTTTTACCTATGTCTCATATTTTGGGGAATTTTCTCTGACGTTTTGAGCAAAATTGCTAAAGAATTCAAGAATTAAATAATTCGACAAACATAGTCTTTGATCCTGCAGAGATTTGCTGGTGGCATTACTCTTTTCAGCATTTAGGCCCTATTCTTCGTATAAGTTGCGTTGTTGTCAACTTATTTTGATAAAGGAAAATTGATTTATTGATTGATTTAAGCGAATTCCACAATATTGTCAGTAGAGCTATCTTATTTCGTTTTACAGCTCCAGAATATTAGCAACGTTTCGTTGCGTCAGATTGTAATCAATATTTAATACTATTAAAATTTCAATTACTTTTACTTACTGGTTATCAATATTAATAAAAGTTTTGAACACTTTAAAATGACGGAATAATCGGACTAAAGCAGGGGTTCCCAATCTTTTCTATGCCCCGCACCCCTGGGAATTGTTTCACCAATGTTTGCACCCCTACATAAGTATTATCACATCTGAAGACGCATAGGCCTATACACGAAATTGTTACTACTGAAACTTTTGCTTACAAGCCTAGGCTAGCCTTAAGGCTTGTTATGTTACATGGAAAGAAACTTCTAATCTCACAGTGTTACCCATGTTTATCCTATGATCGCTAAAAAATTTATAATGTATTATCAATGCATTCTTATAATTCATACTTTCCCTTTTTGTCGCACCCTCTGAAATGACATGTCGCATCCCCTGGGGTACGTGCACCCCAGTTTCGAAACCTCTGGACACGTAGGCCTAAACTGCAGCCGTCGCCCGTTGCTGCTTGTTGCTAACACGTTTGATGTTATTTTACACAAAAATGAATTATTAGCCCAATTGCTGCCCAGTTGAACAAAGCAATTATAAATTAGAAAAAAATTTCATTTACAATTACAATAATAATAAAAGTATATTATTCTTTGATGTGAATGCCAATCTGTAAAGAATATTAAACAAATTAAAATAATTCTAAATTTTAAAATGTTATTTTTTATTATTTTAAAAATATTTTAATTCGTTTGGGGGCCCCTCAAAGATTTGGGGGCCCTAGGCGCGCGCCTAGTGCGCCTACTGGTAAACGCGCCTCTGACTAAGAGTAACGTGTTCATTTTTGATTGAAAAAGAACTCTCTGGTACTTAAACCGTGGATACTTATGAGTGCATTCCAGCCCTCACTCCTCTCAGAATTTGGCTTGAGTGAGTTACAAGTATGTACTATGTATGACGATTTATGAATACCACGCACATGAAAGGCCACTGTTGGTTAAAGACAAAACCCAGGCTACAAGCAGAATCATGGGCGTAGCTAGAAAAACATGTCTGAGGGGATTTAAGTTTTCAGAGGGTTTTCCATTGGAAATGGTCGAAAAAAGTGGCCGTCATGTATTTAGTCAGAATTTGCCGCCCCTTGAAAAGTGCCGCTCTAGACAGCCGCCTATATCGCCTGTACCTAAAGCCGGTGTCACAAAATAGAGCATCCCCCATACATGACTATCCCCCTTAGCGAAATGGAGTATTCGGTTTAGTTTGCATTTTTGGCGGTTTCTAAGTGTATTCACTCGCACTGTTTGGATTTATTGTACACATAAAATATTTTAAGTTGCGTATCTTTAGTTTGTACGTCGACCTGAAATTAATTTACTTCGTTTTTGGCGATTTTGACTGGATTTTCCGTCTTGGCTTTCGTGACGCGTATGACGATGGGGATAGAATGGTTTATCCCCCGGATACTCTAAACCGGTTTATTCCATCCGGGGGGATACATTCATACATGCCCCCGGATAGTCTTAGGACGGTTACTCTATTTCGTGATACCGGCACTGCAAACGGCACTGCAATAGGACATTGTGAAGCCAAGGTAAGGCAAAGTACTAAACTTAGAATAGGATGTGGTAAGGAGGTCACAGTTCGTGCTAATTATAAAATGTCTGTTACTGGTTCTCTGAGGTATTGGACTAGGACTTTAGTCTATTTTGCAGATGTGTAGTAATCCAACAACAGCTGGACAGCCTTTTCTGACGACAGTTACAAAATTGCTCGACAACGCTTTGACAATTTCGCTGGAAATCGATCTCTGAACACAGACTAGGAAAACAAACACATTAAAACCTCCCACCGAATCCAATATGGGACGAAGAAGCAGACATACAAACAGACAGACACACAGAGAGACAGAAATAGAACAGGCAGACACATATGCACAGACACTTGGACACATATAACTACATGTCCCACGAACTACATGTAGGACCAATATTACCTAAACTCGATCCATTGGGCCCTCCTTATGGGCTGCCCTTCCCTTCACTCTGCGTGAGACTTTCCTTGCTGGATCTTCGTATGTCTCCTTTCTTAAAAGTTATTTCTTCTCTCGGGGTTCTCACACTGGGAGCGCTACTGAATGGCCTGTGAGCGGCGCTATATCTTCTTTTGGTTCTCTGCCTTGCTAGGCAGGTTAGTAGCCTACGTCCAATTTCGCCATTCAGTTCTTACGGCGCTATATAAATTACTAAATACATTACATTACAATGATTACATACATCCAAACATACAAACATGCGTGCAATAGGAAAGACAAAACCTACTGAAGTGGTCATTTTCTTAGTCTAATGAAATCCTGTTGTACAAAGCAGCTGATGTATGGTAGTAGATTCGAGGTAGCCTAATATTTGCCAGCATGATCCCTATTATGTAACCTGGTGGGAATCCAGGCAGCGATCATGAAAAATTCATCGATCTATTCCTGATAGTGGATCAATGAAGAATTAGATGTCGACTTTTGATTGCCAATTATGCAGATAAATCACTGGGCCGTCTTTCGATTTTTGTTCAAGGAAAAACTTGCAGAACACACTTAGAAGTGGAATGATGGAAGGTAACGTCATTCTGAGCTCAGCAACCGTGTGATCAAACTGAATAATTTAGAAGCATCTCTTGTAAACTTTAGATTCCTTCCTAGGGAATATCGATGCAGTGTTTGAGCTTCCTGATCATCTCTAAGCCGTTGCAGGCACCCTGAAAAGCCTTTGGGATAAACTTAGCTGAAAGGATAAGATGAAATAAGGTACGGTGAAATAAACTATGACATGGTTCACTAATCTGTCTCATCAGCTGCTTTTGGCTTTCATTCTACGAAAAACAGGACGAGCTTATTGAGATTTCTACATGACATTTCGCCATATAAATAATCGTTCACTATTGCTATCGCATTATCAACTCCGCCACTGTTTGTACTCTGGTAGTGCCAGTCACAAACCTGGATGAAGGAGGAGGGCGACGCAAATGATCTTTGTTATCACACCGTGTCGTTGAACAGAAACTACTACTACTATCGCGTTTAGCACATTCATTTTAGCCAGTTTATTGTTACTATGTTGGTTTTTCTTATAATAGAATTTACTCCCATTGCAATTTGTGCGCAATTTATATCCTATTTTGTGACTATATATCTTAATGGCTCTGAATTATTATTATTTGATTGGTCAGTTGCTGTTTAACTACACTGTGTCATTACAAAGATGATTAGCGTTGCCTTCCTCGTTTCACCAAGATTGGGACTGGCACTGCCAAAGTACCTGCAGCGGCGGAGTTATTTGCATGGTGCTTAAATACTTGCACTTGTTGCTCCCAACTATTTGCACTTGTCATTTGAATGATTGAAACAAAGCTCGCAGTCACAACTGCAATACTTTTAGAGTACCGTTGGAGTGTTCTGAGTGGATTGTAACAATGTCCATGCCTTCGTCACTAGTCGAATTGACCACTGTTGCTCGATATATATATATATATATATATATATATATATATATATATATATATATATATATATTGCATTGTATTGTATCTGGGATTTATAAAGCGCCTCTAGAAGTAATGACTATATATATATCATACATGCCTATCGTACATATATATATCTATATATAGGACTATCGCCAAATGCGTGGTGCCGTGGATGAAACTAAAAAGGCAACAACTGCAATGCAGCAGATGTACAAGATTTCCTTTGGGGTTGCATGGTTGACAACGCGTTGTCAATTTAACATGACGTATCTGGATTGAAGATGGATAAAGGACAGGCACATTAGGAGTCTGTTATCGTCCAGACCAAGTTCCTTCGGTTCAACAGTCTGCCACTCATTTGCCAATCATGTTATTCCCTTGGCCTTCTCTCTTCACCTAAACGTAGAGAACGCGTATGACTGTATGTATAATACCCATAATAAGCCTGCATCCAAGCATTTGTGCGTATGTGATTGTATGCATAGATGTATGTATCTATGTATGTATGTATGCATGTATGAGTGCATGCATTAGGGTGGAGTGAAAAAATTAAGTTAACCATTTCAGGGTGCGAAAAAGTTGTCTACTGTGCAGTGCATAGTAGACATCTATAGTAACCTGCATGTAAAATCATACTGGATCTGGTTCACTTTTCGAGGTGCCCAGAGGCATCACACTTTATGCCTAAATCTCGCATGGACGGTCTGAATTTTGTCATCCCTACAATGTTATGTTTTCACTATTTAATTTTATTATTGGGATGATGTTTGAAGACTGAAAGGTAGACTAAGAATGGCAACAAAGAAGCCAAAAACAAGACAAACTATAGTAATTGTAATTGACAATTTACTGACACTTTTATAGTGCCACTTCAAGCAAAAGTCATCAGTGGCGCTGCCGACCCGAACCAATGAAATTACTGTTGAAGAACACACACTTCAGGCACTCGCTAAACTGTTGAAGGGAAAAACTGAGGAGCTCTAGCCTTAGCTCTCGACAAAGGCGATTCCAGCTGGAGGGCCCAATATAAGCAACGCTTCTTGACTGAGCTGTAGCAGCATACCAGGGACAGCCAAGAGTCCATAAGTAGCTGACCGAAGGATGCCACGACCCGGGACCGAGGAAACTGAAATGCAAAAGTCCCTAGCATGTGATGGAGCAGAGCCAACAAGACAGTTGCGCATCGGAGTCGGGATCTTAAACTGAATATGCTGCTGGATGGGGAGCCAGTTTAAAGTACCCGCATGAAGGAGAAACATGGGGACACCTTCCATAAGACGGGCAGCGGCATTAAGAACAGATTGAAGCTTCGAAATATTGGCTAGCGAAAGTCCCATAAAGATAGCGTTACCAAAGTCCAGCCTTGTGCAGATAAATGAGTGAATTAAAGTAGTGTCAGCATGCAAGTGGAGACAGCGGAATCCACAACAAGGTTACAATTTGATGGAAGGAAAGACAAGACAAGACTAAGGCGCAAGTCAAAAAGGGAAGACGGTCAATTCTGAAGCGCCAGAACGCCGAATATAGGAGGTCAGAGGAGCGCCGTTAGTGAACATTTTCGCCAAAAAATGTAGGTCCAGTTAGCAGTAAACTGACAACAGAGTCATTCGTCATGTGCAGTCAACGTTTTGGATACAGTGTGCTATTCAGAATACTGAAACAATTTCCAAGAGGATCAACATGCTGAGTTTCGTGCGTGGGTTGCGCTTTTCTTGTTTAAGGGTCCAAAGCTGATCCAAGATGACTGTCACGTAATATTATTATCTGTTCTCCACAGAGCACCTGTGCTGGCGGTCCATGTAGCTTGAGGTAGGCCTACATTAAAGCTGACACGTGTGTAATTAATAATGTTGACCGCTCATGTAACATTATTATGTTCATGTTCCCCCGTTCGCACTCAGCTGTGCTGCACATGATAACATTTGCACAATTAATAAGTGGATGGGTGTCACGAATATTTTTGTTCTCTCGTTGTCCTTGAAGTCATAAAATGCGTCGCGTGTCTGTGCATGGGGCAAATGTAAAAGGTGACAGAGCTTGCTCAATTCCTTTTCGCCATAAGTTGGATGAAGTTCGTTTGCAATACAATACAACTGCCTCTGATATTGCCCTTCTTCCTAACGTGGCCCAAAGCTCAGAAGTGCAAACGCTTTGGCGGCGCAGAAGCAATTATATTGCAGAACAATAATTGTGCGCGAATGATTTGCTCAAGGTCCCTATACACTGTACACAGTTAAACCACTCCGGACGAGGGTCGAACCCGTACTTTGGCCAGTATAGTTGCTGTCAAGAAAGAACCATTAATTCGCTGATAAGATTTATATAATAGTTTGAGATTCCATCGCCTGCATCAGCTGCTGTGGTCATAAATAGTTGCTGTTGTAGATTGTTACACAGATTTGTGAGGAATTGGCGCTGACTAATCGGAATGTTCTTGGTGTTCGGCTTTAGTTGTATTGAATTAAAATATTTCAACTCATTTGCTGCTGACTGTGCTGTCGACGTCATTTGGGGGGCCCGATAGCGCATTGGATAACACACTGGCATAGAGAGCGAGAGGTACCGAGTTCGAGCCCCGTAGGGCGGACATGCTTTGTAGGCTGCTATTATAGCGCCGTGTGTTGCAGGCTGTCTGTTCTGTTAGCAGTTAAGATTTATGTCTTCTGTCATTTGTGTTCTTGTGAATTGTTTCAATTGCTTAACATGTAAATGTACAGCGCAGTGCGTTTGTCAGGCGCTTCAATAAAGAAAAGATTATTATTATTATTATTATTATTATTATTATTATTATTATTATTATTATTATTATTATTATTATTATTATTATTATTATTATTATTTTACCAGGCTGTTCTTTCAATTGATAATTCTACGAATACTGTCTCTAATTATCCTGTCTGCCATTGTAGTTTTATGTCTCTGCTTTGTAAGGAAAGCGACAAAATGGAAAGTTCATTGAGACTATCATGCACTAAATCCATGAGGAATTCTGGCGAACACAATTTCTTCAGTAATCCGGAATACCTTAGATTTGGTTGGACCATCGACGCCTGTGTTATACTTCCGACTTGTTGCAAAATGTGACGCAAGAGCTTCGTACTCATGCCATAATTACGGCAATCACTGTTCGAAAGGAACTTTACACCCATCAAGATACGCCCGATCTTTTTCAACTGGATCTCCACGTCAGTTGTTTCATTCGCCAACTGTCTATGCAACTGAGGCGAACGGCTATACAATGAAAACAGACTATCCATATGTGTGTACATGCATATGTGCATATATACTTGCATTTATGAGTAATTGAGTATGTGTGTGTATATATAAATGTATGTATGTATGTGTGTATGTATGTATGTATGAATGTATGTATGTATGTATATATATGTATGTATGTTTGTAATGTATGCATGTATATACGTATGTAAGTTGTAATTGTAATTGTAATTACGACGATTTATATAGCGTAGTTGGTAGCAAGCTACATGTACTTCTAGGACGCTTCACAAAACTACTGTCCGCGCAAATGTTAATGCCCGTGGTTCGTAATAAGTATATATATATATATATATATATATATATATATATAATTTTATATATATATATGCATGTATGCTTGAGACGTGGGTATGGCAGACGGTTGAGGTGCAAGGTGCGCAGCCGTTCTCGTTTTATGTTTATTTTAGGGTCATTTAAGTTTATTTCGTCTTAGAAACTCTTCGAATCTTTGGTTCTTCGCTTTAGGCCTGGATATGTATGTTTTAAGATTTGGAAAAGTGAGCACAACGACGAAAAATGCGAAATTAAATCGACCTTCTTGAGTCTAGCGTACGACTGAATTGATTGTACGCCGTATGCTACTGTACGCACGTCTCATTATTATACCCTCGAGTCGCTTAATTAACTTCGTCTCAGAAACTCTCTGATACTTTGGATATCTGGCTTAGGAAGGGTTTGTACGTTCGAAGGTTAGTAAAAGTGAGTAAAATGGCGAGAAAAAGCGCAAAAGTGGACGATTTGCTCGAACAACTTAAAGACGAACGTGTGATTGAGCGACTCATAGTCTGCCTCACGCCAGTCATAGAAGACATCTTTAATCGTTTCGTCGACGCCTTCTCAACAAAACTGGAGTCACTAGTCGAAAGATCTTCGTATGACTTGATTACTAAGCACTGTGAATCACAGATCCAGAGGCTGAACACCTTGGAAGAGGAGAACGAATCCTTGAAAGTTCGACTGGATCAGGCTGAGGTGGAATTGAGACAGAACAATCTGATCATACACGGACTCGAAGAATCAGTCGTGCAAACTGAACCGGGGAACTCTGGAATCGGTCTCTCTACCAACCGAGCCAATCATGAAGCAACGTCAGCGGTCGTCTCTCTGTGCAATTCACACCTCGGTTTGTCTGTCACTGAAGCAGACATTTCATCTGCGTTCAGAATACCACGCAGAGGTAAAGACAAACATCGTCCGATCATCGTCAAATTCATCAGTCTACGGGTGAGAAACATGGTATACATGTCACGTCAAACGCTGAAAAAGTCACCATTCGGCAGAGGAGATTCGGCTATATACATCAATGAGCATCTCACAAAGCTCAACGCTCAAATATACGCCGGAGCCAGAAGACTAGTCAGCCAGAAAAAAGCAACATCCGCTTGGACCTCTGGAGGGAAAATCTATGTGAGGCTGACTGAGGCACAGGATGGGAAGGCGGTGAGAATGTCCTCACTAAAGAACGTGGACGAGTGTGCAGCCCTCGAGAACACTTCACTCGTTACTTCTCACTAACGTCGTTCCGCGATTGGAGTGGAATGCTACTCCCACTTATCCATGGACTCTTGGTCTCTAGGGCGGCGGTTCCAGAACTGCTCTCATTCTCTTCCTCAGCTATTGGATCGAGCCTGGAGAAGTTCTACCTGCAATCCTCTCTCATTCGTCGACTGCTCCTGCAGTTTCTCCTTGGGATATTAAAGGTGCCTTCGCCAGCAGACTTGGTCATGCGTTTCTCCGTTTACGCGATGGAGCAGTGCCAGGATCTCATCAAAGGACCCTTTCTGCCCAGCCCTTGGACTTTGGGGTTCGCTATTCATTGTGTTACTTATCATTTCATTTCCTTCATTTCTTTTACTATTCGTTAAGTTTTGACCTGACTCAAATTCTCAACAGGTTGATTGAGTTTTTATTTCTTTGACGTTGTTATCTGATTGTTTAGTTTCCTATTTATTTCATTCTTTCCCTCACATTTTACATGTTGACTTGTTAACATATTAATTGAGCATTTATTTGTTTGACGTTGTTGTGAAATCCCATGGTGAAACCCCATGTGAATTTAGGTTTGACCTATTTTCATTTTGTATAGACCCGTACTCATTCTCTATACTGTACATTATGTTAATGAGAACTGTTGTACACCGCCTGCAGTGGGCCTTCGCCCTCTTGACATGTCTAATGGCGACCCATTCTTCTGCGGTTTATGCACTAACATAATTAGGGAAACAATTGATGTGATTACCTGTTCTATATGCTACGGAGTGTACCACTCTGGTTGTTACAATCTAAGCGCCAATGCACCCTGCGATTTAGTTAATTGGCTATGCACAAATTGTATTAGGGAATTATTTCCCTTTGCCGATGACGACGAAGAGTTTGTACTGAATGAATTTATCAGGACGGATGATACTGCAACGATAGGATTGTGTGATGATACTGCTACGATAGGATTGTGTGATGCAAATCTTGAATTTGAAGTATTTCCCGAAGAAGGAGACAATCGTAATTTACTAAATAATACAGACACTGACCCTGATCTAAATTATTTCTCTAATAATGCTTGGAACAGTCCTTATTCCACTATCAACTCTTGGGCGGAAAAAGTCGACCTTTTAGAGTCTAATTTTGCGATCCTACACATAAATTGTAGAAGCATGATACATAAATTAGCTGATATCCGTGATATACTTAGTTTATTACCTGTCACTATTCTTGCTCTCTCGGAAACCTGGTTGGAGCCGGGATTGGAGGATACCATTAATATACCAGGCTTTAAATTTTTGCATAGGTCTAGAGAGGGGAGCCGAGGAGGAGGTGTGGGAATGTTTATTAGGGATTCAATTAAATACCAGCTATATGAAGTAAAGAGAGCGCATAAAACCTATGAAGGACTATTTGTTAAAACCTACTTATCTAATGTTACATGTTTGGTGGGAGTTTTATACAGACCTCCGGGACAGAATTTAGTCGAGTTCAATATTGAGATAGAAGATTTACTCTCCGGTATCACTAAGGGGACCCAAGAGCTTATGCTACTAGGAGATTTTAATATTGACCTATTGAAAATTAATGAACATAAAGAAACTAATATATTTTACAATTGTCTGACTTCTCATCAGCTCTTTCCAGCCATCACGAGACCTACTCGTATCACTCCAGGCTCATCAACTTTGATAGATAATATATTCACTAGTGCATGGTCTAAACTGATTGAATCGACCATTATCATCTCAGACTTATCTGATCATCTACCGGTACTTGCATGTTTTGCATTTAATAATAATAAGAAAAGGACCCCGAATTATTATGATTATCGCATAATCAATGACGACAGGTTAGAGCAATTCAAAACCTTACTTGCTGATAGTAATTGGGACCCTGTCACGACAACCAGCAAAGAAGGAGATGCTAACGGGGCGTATGAACTCTTTTTGAAAATATACAAAAATGCATATGATAAGGCGTTCCCATTAGCCTCCAAAAAAGCACCCTTAAGGTAACCAAGTTTAAACAGCCTTGGATGACTACTGGGCTTCTTAAATCCAGCAAAAAGAAAGCTTCATTGTACTTAAAGTATCTTAAAAGCCCCAATATTCACAATAAAAATAAATTTACAGAATACAGGAATAAATTTAAGGCGATTAGAATTAAAGCCGAAAAAAGCTATTATGCAGCCGAATTCTGCAAACATAAAGATGACCTAAGGAGAACTTGGAAGCTCATTCGTTCTATTATGCAACTGGAGAATAGAGAGGCGCAAATTGAGTCACTTAGAATTGACGGGGAGAATGTAAAGGATGCGCAAGAAATGGCAAATGGTTTTAATAGCTACTTCACTAGCATTGCTCTTTCGCTGGCTCAAAAAATACCCGATCCACCCCTTCCTTATTCTAGCTATATGCAGGCCCCTCGTCAGAACTCCATGGGTCTATTATTGGTTTCCCCAGAGGAAGTAATGGATATTAGTCGCGATATACGTTTAACACATAGCAAAGGGATTGATGACATCGACCCTTGTATAGCGACACCCAATCTCACCCTGGTTGCTAAACCTCTGGCGGAAATAATAAATTGCTCTTTTAATAGTGGGATTGTTCCACAAGCCATAAAAATAGCTAAAGTAGTACCAGTATTCAAAAAGGCGAAAAGGATAATGTGACCAATTACAGACCTATTTCTATCCTCCCTTACTTTGCAAAATTTTATGAAAAACTTATGTACAACCGCCTTTATGGATATGTCAATAACTCGAATATTATCTACCAATCTCAGCATGGATTTCAACCAGGTCACTCCCCTTACATGGCCTTGCTGAATATGCAGGACATGATTTCTAAGGCCATCGAAAATAATGAATACTCCGTGGGGGTTTTCTTCGATCTCGCTAAGGCGTTTGATACCGTCGATCATAATATCCTGCTAAATAAACTAGAGAACTATGGGATTAGGGGGACGCAGCTTAAATGGTTCGCCAGCTACTTTGAAAACCGTGCTCAGAGAGTCCTCTGTAATGGTGCTCTCTCTGAGCTGGGATTGATTAAATTTGGAGTGCCGCAAGGCTCCAATCTTGGACCACTCCTTTTTCTGCTCTACATTAACGATTTGGCCAGTATCTCCTCCACAATGTTTTTCATACTATTTGCTGATGATACCAACGTTTTTTACTCCAATGACTCTTGGCAGAAACTGATTCAAACTATCAACGTTGAGTTATCCAATATAGCTGCTTGGTTCCATGCTAATAAACTCACCCTCAACTTAGACAAAACCAATTTTATTTTATTTAAATCCCACAGGAAAATTAACCCTAGCGGTGATTTATCTTTGGTTATTAATGATACTCCCATCACTCAAGTTGAGTCAACAAAATTTCTAGGTGTACATATAGACCAGCACTTGACCTGGAAGGTACATATCAATCAAATTGCAGCTAAAATCGCTAAAAATGTGGGTATTCTAACTCGTATTGCACATATACTGCCAAAGACAGTCAGATTAAACCTATATTATGCCCTCGTTTACCCCTATCTCATTTATTGCAACATGATTTGGGCATCGACGTACGAATCTAGGCTGCGTAAACTAGTAATCTTACAGAAGAGGGCTATTCGCATAATTGCAGGTATTCGGAAATGGGAACACACTGGCCCATCCTTTAGCGAGCTTAGGCTCTTGAGAATAGACCAGATTAAAGATCTTCAAATTGGTGAATTCTTCTATCGCCTAGAACATGGTCTCCTCCCTCCTGTATTTAAGGAGTTCCTCCCACATGCCTCCGACATTCATACATACTTCACTAGGAATTCAAAAGCATATCGCCCTGTTAAAGCCCATTCTAACACTCGACGCTTTACCATCAAATCATACGGCACTGCAGTATGGAATGCATTGCCAATAGAAATCCGTTTATCCAGTACCCTGCAGGTCTTCAAAAAGAGATTTCGTGCGTTTCTTCTCGCATCAATTTAAACAGCTACTGTCACTGGAAGTTGGTGCATATAACCGCGCTTATTTAAGGTTCTAGTTAAGTTTGTAGTTAAGATCGTCTTATCACTTGTTTCTTAACAATTTATTGCTAGTTGCACCCAGTCACCAACTGGTTCTATTTTTATTTCTTCTATTGCCTTACCTCTTAATTGTTTTTGGGAAATTGCTACATGGGTGACCCTCCTTAGCGGGATCTCCATCCCTTTTGGGCCTCCCTTTGTTGCCAGTGTATTTTGTTTGTTCATATTCTCTGATTTACTGTAATAATTTGGTTGCAATAAAATAATTTGAATTTGAATTGAATTGAATTGAATTGAATTGAATTGAATTGAATTGAATTGAATTGTATTTATGAGTACATGTATGAATGCATGCATGAATGTACTTATATATGTATGTATGTATGCAATGCATGTATGACATTGTATGTATGTAATGCATGTATTGTATGTATGTGCGTAAGTGTATTATATTATTATTATTAAGGAGAATTTATATAGCGCCCCTTCAAGGTAATCTACTCAGAAGCGCTCCCAGTCCAACCACGGCTAAACAATACAGTCTTGAGGTTTACAAATGAATGTATGTTGGCATTTATGAGTATGTGTGTACATATATGCAGGTATGTATGTATGTATGTATGTATGTATGTATGTATGTATGTATGTATGTATGTATGTATGTATGTATGTATGTATGTATGTATGTATGTATGTATGTATGTATGTATATGTATGTATGTATCTATGTATGGTTCATTCTTGCATAAATGTATGTGTATATATTTATATGGTTCTATAAAGTTATATGCGTGCATGTATATTATTGTGTCGCCCTGTATTGATTAATTTATCTGATCATCGGATATCTTTACCAATCAAGAAAATTGCGTTCGTAATTGAATCGCAATGTCATCCAGTAATTTTCTCTGATATATGGACCAACTGGATCAACCAATTACAGAAATGCCAGCCGTCTGTACTTATTGATGTACCAGTGACCTCTGTGCATCACATTAAGAAATGCACCAAGCAGCATCTGATTCATTTTGTAGTTTCGCTTTGGACTGATGTGACACCATTGCATAACATAACGAAATATAGTAATCAATCAATCAATCAATCAATTTCGTTTATTCTCAACATCAAGCTGACAGGTCGCAACTTGTAACAGGTAACAGCTAGAAAAAATTGTCTCAGCTCTGACAGTTAGTTATTAAATGGGCTGAGATAGCAAATATTATCTGTGCTCTAACAGTTAGTTACTAAAGAAGAATTAGGCTAGTATTACATAATATGAGTCTAGATGAGATCATGTAAAGCGCAACTTCAAGGAACATCAGTATCGCTCGCGACCAAACATAGACAACCCTTGTTCAAACAGAATAGACTTCAAGCGCTTGCAGAACAGAGAGGGAGATTGCAAAAGTTATATGTTTGCATTTTTATTTCGTTTTTCTGCTATTTCTCTGAATGCTTCACTGATGGAATGATCTTTTATGTAGTGTAATGATATTATAAGCGTTACTTCTTGGCCACATTGGATTTAAAAACCTATGAAATTTGCAACCGCTGGATATGCCGTCATGAAATATGTCATAAGAAATTATTTAACGGGACATTTCGTCCTTTTCACGTCTTACCTTTGATGCTTAGTAATAAATGTCTTTGAATATCTGTAATATCGATTGTCATTGGTTTTCGGTAAACGTATGAAAATGTATCTATATGAAGTAACTTTATAGCGCGTATGTAAAAAACCTTCTCTAAGGAACAACCCATCTGACAAGAAGCAGTGCTAACGAATAAGCTGTTGCCAAGCGAATGGCTTCAAAATGGCTTTTTAAAAATTGAGAGATTATGACTACCTTTCATGAGCGTTTCTTTGCTCATGCTTTATCCTTCCTTGGAAAGAGATACGCCAGCCATAACATGAGCTACAACCGGAGCGAGAAGACGGTTGAATGGTAACACGCTGGCACAGATATTAGGGTGCATCATATGCCCCAAAATATTTCAAAAGCGTTTGTCCCTATTTCATTTCTTTTCCTATTACTGAAAAGGCATGTTTACCAAAATTTGGCAATATTCTGACATACACTAGGTATCCCACCCAACAACTGAAGTTTTGCAGGAGCGAACCATTACGAAAATGTCATACATGTCATACAAGTTGCACTAGGGGTGTCCAGAAATATGATACATCGCAGAAAACACCCATACTCAAGTTTTTCCTATTATTCCATTCATTAGTTGTCTATAAATATTTTTTCTGAATTTTAAAATGTTATCCTGAGGTGGCTCAAAGACCACCAAACATACCCTACTTAAAATACCTAGGACTGAAGGCTTGGGACTAGGAACTTGGGTTCATTGTGAATTTACTCTTTTTATCAACAAAATTAACAAATAGTCAGATTTGGACGAACTTTTTGGAACTTGTTTGACTTGACAAGAGTTACATATGGAAAAAATGTAGACACCCATATCAAGGTCATTGAAGGTCATTTCAAAGTCAGAATAAACGAAATCTAGCAAAAACGAGAAAAAATGTCCAGATCTCGGCTAATAATCGTTGAAATCGTCTAGTTTTTTCTTGTTTTTCTCGTCTTTATAAGGAATACTTGCTGTAAGAAACAAGGCTACAAAATGCAAGGCAATCCAAGGTTATTTTAAGGTCGAAAAGGTCAATTTGAGATAAAAATCAGAAGAAATGGCCATAACGCAGCCAAAAATTGATTTATTTGAGTGATTCTTTTACCTAATTGCTCGGGCGGATAAGGACTACATTCAAGCAGATACAGGACTAAGAGGCTAACATAATCCAAGGTCATTTCAAGGTCAAAAGGTTAAAATCAAGGGAAATGGCTGTAGCTCAACCAAATGTTGTTTCATTTTGGTGACTCGGAGTTATGGTCATTTTTTCTTGATTTTACTTTTTGACCTTGAAATGACCTTGGATTAAGTTAGCCTTTTAGTACTATGTCCTCTGGAATGTGGCCCTTATCAGTACGAGCAAACAGGTAAACGAATCACCCAAATAGAGCAATATCTGGCTGAGTTATGGCCATTTTCTCTCATTTTTTTAAATCTCAAATTGACCTTTTTGACCTTAAAATAACCTTGGATTACCTTGCATTTAGTAGCCTTGTTTCTTACAGCAAGTATTCCTTATAAAGACGAGAAAAACAAGAAAAAACTAGACGATTTCAACGATTATTAGCCGAGATCTGGACATTTTTTCTCGTTTTTGCTAGATTTCGTTTATTCTGACTTTGAAATGACCTTCAATGACCTTGATATGGGTGTCTACATTTTTCTCATATGTAACTCTTGTCAATTCAAACAAGTTCCAAAAGGTTCGTCCAAATCGGACTCTTTGTTAATTTTTGTGATAAAAAGAGTAAATTCACAATGAACCCAAGTTCCTAGTCCCAAGCCTTCAGTCCTGGGTATTTAAGTAGGGTATGTTTGGGGGTCTTTGGGCCACCTCAGATAACATTTTAAAATTCTTGAAAAAATATTTATAGACAACTACTGAATGGAATAATGGGAAAAACTTGAGTATGGGTGTTTTCTGCGATGTATCATATTTCTGGACACCCCTAGTGCAACTTGTATGACATGTATGACATTTTCGTAATGGTTCGCTCCTGCAAAACTTCAGTTGTTGGGTGGGATACCTAGTGTATGTCAGAATATTGCCAAATTTTGGTAAACATGCCTTTTCAGTAATAGGAAAAGAAATTAAATAGGGACAAACTCGTTTTTGAAATATTTTGGGGCATATGATGCGCCCTAACAGATATAAGAAGGACGCTGGTTCGATACCCGCTAACCCAATAAGGTTGACTTAGTCTTCCACTCCCTAAAGGCGACTGCAAAATGAGCATTGGGGCAGATGGGCGCCTTGCAGGCTGCCATAAATTCGACCCCGTCACACTTCTTATCATCTGTTACTACTATAGCATGAAATCTTACTGCGTACTTGTCAGTTTGAATTAATAAGGGAATGTTTAAAAACGGAGTCCTGAACTAACCCTATAAGAGCGCCATGAACCTGGCCATGACAATTACAATGCAAGAATGCAACTTTTTAAACTAAAAATAATCAAAAGAATGCAACATTTTTTTAGTATTTTTAGGTTAAACAAAATCCTGTGTTATCAAACAGAGAACAGTTCCTCTGGTTCTATTATTATTGCTCGCCAAACGAAGATTTGTTCTCTGCTGTCTTGACTTATACGGTGTCGTGCTGTGTTCCGCCATTACCGACCGCCGTGAGAGCATTAATATACTGAGGAGTCGAGCATGCGCACAGAAGACACACGGCTCCCATTTCCGGTGGTTAATTCCGGACCGGAAGTTGACGGAAGTCATTCGAAGACACGACTGCACTTCCGGTGCAAGTCATTCCGGAAATGGACGGAGACGGTGACTACTGATTCGTTTCCGTTATTAGACTGACCACTGACTTATACATTTCGGTAAAGGATTCACGACTTAATCGTGAATGACCCATTTCTGGATGGACTGTCCTCTGTTGTACAAATGGTCAGTTCTGTAATGATTGACCACTGAATTACCAATGGTCGGTTTATGTAAATTAATTACCAATGATTTACTAATGGTCAGTTTCTGTAAATGATTGACCACTAAATTGCTAATGATCAGTTTCTGTAAATGATTGACCATTGAATTACTAATGATCAGTTTCTGTTACGATTGACCACTGAATTACTAATGGTCAGTGTATGTAAATGATTGACCACTGAATTACTAATAGTCAGTTTATGTAAATGATTGACCATTGAGTTTCTAATGGTCAGTTTATGTAAATTAATTAGCCTACCACTCAATTACTAATGATCAGTTTCTGTAGATGATTGACCATTGAATTATTAATGGTCAGTCTCTGTAAGTGAATGACCACTGAATTACAAATGGTCACTGTCTGTAGATTATTGACCACTGCTTATGCGTGACCATTCCAATGATCAATCAATGCTTATCTTTGCTCCCATGCTGCATCTTCATGAGTAGGTAT
>JACEVL010001434.1:27500-32949 GCA_020284085.1 Aporrectodea caliginosa
TGCTATAGCGGCCCTTCAAGATTTCTACTCAGAGACGCTTTCGACTACAGCGCGGACACTGAATCAGAGTTTCACGCCGAGGCGCATGAGCAATTATTGCGAGTGAAGGACTTGCCCAGGGTCCCTACGCGGCGGCTTGTATCAATCGATAGTGCTGACTGCTGAGCACTATTGAGTGAAGGACTTGCAGAAGGTCCTGTACTGCCAGCTGCAGCGTGACCTATTGGCCAGTTACCAAAATATGACCTTGTCACCAGATACATGTGGGAGGTTCCGCATTGGCTTCCTGTCCGACAGCGCATCGAGTATAGAGTTGCCTCTCTTTGGTCTGGCGATGCCAACTCGGCCTTGCACCAGCCTACCTAATAGAACTCTGTCAGCCGGTATCGGGGGCTCGGGGTAGTAGCACCCTTCGCTCTTTTGAGAGGGGTTTGGTGGTCCCGTTTGCCCGCACAGCAGCTATGCAGAACCGCGAATTCTATGTGGGAGGCCCTAGAGTTTGGAATGGCCTCCCTCAGGAGCTACGCCTAAGTAAGTAAGTAAGTAAGTATTTCCTTTATTGAGAAGCACTAGCAAATGCACAGCACTGTTCCCTAGATCATGTACTGATACGTTTTATGGCAGCTTGAAAACTTAGGCTACCTCTTTGCCCGGGCTGGAGTTGGATCGCTTCTGAGTAGTTACCTTGATGCTCTCAGAAAACACGTTCACAATAACATTAAAAATTAAAATCATAAAGCTTTGCTATGAATTGAAATGTGCAAAAATAACAAACGTCATAATGGGCGTGACGTTGAGTTGTTGCCTAGGAGATATTTGTTTTTAACTTCTGGATCTTAGACAATTACGTTCTATCCAATAGACAGCTCTATGCAATCTGAAACTAATATAAATAAGGTATCTAGACTCATAGCTGTACCTTTCAATGACATATCTTTCTGTACAATAAAAAAATAAACAGTATTATATCGTTTAGTGTGCGCCTTGAAGAGATTGATCAAGCAAATTCCGGCGGCTTACAAGTCTGTATGACTGCAGTACAGGGTTTGTATAACTGCAAGTCCGAATAAGCTCGGCATTAGTGGTGTACCACGTACGGGCTGATCTCTCAAAATATTATAATTGATAAGGTTGCTTAATTTATGTCAACAAACAACTTTCGCTTATTCGAGCTAAGAGCGTCATAGTCATGTTCAATGGATCCAGAGCGGTCTTGCAGTGTCCGATAGGCTCAGAAGCGGTGATGGTGGAGGGGGAGCCTATGAGCCAACGAACATGTCTATAAGTAAAGTTACCCCATTGTATTGTTTCGTTACTATTGGTTTTATTTTTGTTCAACATCGTATGAAAGTATCTTCTTCACTTCTTCTAAATTTTGTCTAATTAGATCAGACATACGGAAAATGATTTACCCCATTATCAAAGTAAACATATGGGCTTCATATGGAACCCCAAAATATGTCATGGATCCATAGATTCATAAGGTTTGCACCCGACAGCCCAGATTGAATGCCTATGTGCAAATCATCAGGGCACCATATCGAAGATCGCAGACAGGCTCTTGCGGGTAAAGCGGAGACCAAGGTACAAAGGCCCTCAGGTAGGATGAAGCCACCCCAACAAGGCAGTTGCGCATTAGGGAAAGGGTTTTGAACTGGACGCACTGTTGAATAGGGAGCCTGTAGAGTGAGGCCAGAATCAAGCCTGAGATGTGAGCAGGGGCAACAGATGAGAAGATTATGGCCAGCTCCTCCAGTTTGGCGCTGATCTCCTCCAGTGTGGAAATCAGTGCAGGTAAAGAAGAGGTTCGTGCCATAAATTGCCCAGGAAGGATGGTAGACGGAGTCGACATAGTAGAGTTGCTCACTCATTTTGACTTGGAACCATAAGATTTCCATTTCTCAATCAATCAAGGAAAATTGATATAGCGCCCCTTCAAGATATCTACTCGCAGGCGCTCAAACACGGCTGAAAAGAGTAGCTTCTCGTGCATATACTGTCGTCGGTTGGAAAACCAGGGATGGGCAGTAATTTAATTGATGTAATTGAAATTACGTAATTTGAATTACAATTGTAATTGGTAATTTGTAATTTGTTGCTCTGGATCAATGTAATTTGTAATTTGTAATTGAATTACATTTTTTCATGTAATTTGTAATTTCAAATTACATCTGTAAAATCAATTACTTTTGAAAAGAAAACTAGAGACTCCACAACCAGAGCAGTTTTGAAAGCATCTTTTCCTTATCTTGATCACCATCACTATAGTATCTCTGGAATGAACGATAGCAACACTGAACTCTTTGAATGCTTTCAAAAATTGGAGCCATTGTGATAAATGGTTGCAGCAATTTTGTCAAGTGTTAGACCGAACTCATTAAGTATTACAGTTGCGCTACTCCATCAAGCATGTATTGCTACTGAAGTCAACTGAGATCGCTCAAATGTATTATGTAGATGCATCGATCCAGTGAGAAGTAACTCACATATAGCCTAACTTCTATGTTTTGTAGACCACACATAGATAACTGTAAAGATATTATTTATACTATTTAATGCTGCACTTCCTTAACCTGCACTGGTAGATAGACTCATTATGGTTTTGCAAGCATGATTGTAAGGTCAAAAAGACGCCGGTTATCGATAACTTGTTCAAAGAGTTGCTACTTCTTAGAGAAAATTAAGTAAACAGTTTCAAGCAGTGTAATACATATATGAACAGTGGAAATAAAGCATGTGTTTCCCGACTGAATTTCTTGATCACAATTATGTATGTAATTTGTAATTTGATGTAATTGAAATTACGTAATTTGTAATTTGTAATTTCCAGCAAATTTCTAAAGTAATTTGTAATTTGTAATTCAATTACATTTTCCCAAGTAATTTGTAATTTGTAATTCAATTACATTTTACCATGTAATTTGCCCATCCCTGTGGAAAACTGATGAGCGCAATTGACTCTTATGATATATGGCCATTGGCCACTCCACCACCTCTCCGATCCTTCCGATCCAGATGATCAGAGACAGATAATCAGATGACCTCGTTGAATAATAATAAGTCTGAGAAATCAAGACTGAATTTAAATTTGCAAGCTTCCTTTTATAGGGGCCTATCTGTTGTCTAGCTCTTACAGGTAGCTCGCATTTAGCGCTTGCGCTATCACCTAACATGGTAAAGCAACTCAGAAGTATCTAGGGACCTACGATGTCATTCCATACGATTTGTCATAATGATGTGACAGTATATCACATTGTATCAAGTCGGTTGATTGATCTCGGATAGATCGGCCATAGAGAGTCTATATTCAGGGTGGAGCAAGCGTTTAAAGGCTGCACTTTATCAGTCAATCAATCATTTATTTCTGTAACCATCAGAAGAGAAAACGAACAAATGAAACAATAATTCAACGGTTTGACATGTACTGGCTACAAGGAGGGAACGGTTTGACATGTACTGGCTACAAGGAGGCCCAGAAGGGATCATGGATCCCGCTAAATGGGACACCTAAACATGTAAAAAAAATACAGGAAAAGAAGACAGCCAATCGATAATTGGACTGGAGTCAGCCTTGGGTTCAACATCAAACAAGCTAAAAAGAAACATGATCACATTAACGAAAGGGTACACAATCTTAACTAAAGTAGCATTACAGACAAAATGTCTAATTTAAGTCAATTAATTCCATTAACTAAACGGGAGCGTAGCTTTTTTGAAAATCACAAAGATTAGGCGAGGAACGAATTGCTAGAGAGATATTATTCCACACCAAGTACCAGTAGATTTAATAGAGAATAATTGAGTTTTAGTGTGAGCTTAGTCACGACGATAGGAATTCGAACCTTTCGTGTTGTAGCCTAAAAGTATGGATGTATGACAAAAGAATCATTTGAACACCAGTGGCAACAAGTCATGATCATAGCAATACATAAATTCCCCGATTTGAGCGATCCTTATCCTTACCTTTAAAGGCGCTATATAAACGTTCGGCCTCATATTGCAAAACGCTGTGGTTTCTCTGTGGAACACAGTACGGTAGTCGATTGCTTAGAGTGCTGGCCTTGCAACGCAAGGAGTAAGGCTTCGTGGCTCTACTGGTCTCACTCATAATTTTATTTTCTCCCCTCCTTCTTGTAAGTAAGTAAGTAAGAAGTAAGAATATTCTTTATTGAGAAGCACAGCACTGTACATGGAAAGATTAATACATTCAAACAAACAAACAAACAATTTGATATATAGCATACAAGCAAATAATTGAATGGGAGAAGTTATTGTATATCAGGGGAACCTAAGGGAGGAAGAGTTAGGGCTAGTCGTAGAGGGAAACTGAAGAGCTTAAATAGGCTGATCTAGGGAAAACATTGTTTATTTGCATAGTATCCTTGCAAGGATGCGACGTATTTCGTTTTGACAATGCGATTACGCAGCAAACTAATGCATAGAACGAGAATTCGTGACTTCAGGCTTTAATATTCGTAAATATTCGTGAATATTAGGACATTTTTAATATTCGTAAATATTCGTAAATATTCGTTGATGACGTCACTTTTTCCGCTTTGTTTACGAACTAATTTAACAGTAGGCCTACTAATTTAAGAATAATGTGCCGTGGTTTTGCGGTGCTATAGGCCTACTTAGTGCTGTCGTCCGTAAGCTGGTACGCTTAGCCTTCCTACCCAAGGTTGCCCTACTCTTGAGGAACTTTGTAAATAAAGCCGACCACGACCAGAGGACCGTTAACCTAAATACGCCGAAGCTCACACAAGTTTTGATTTTGTGGCGACAAGGCGGGAGCATGCTGCCCCACAACGGTTTTGATAACACTAATAAGCCTACAGTAAAAAGTATCAAATGCGCGCTGAATTTTAATAGTGATTTATCATCATCATCTTCAGTTTCTACCGCCAGCCATTTGGCGGTTATGTATAGGCCTACGTATAAATGACTGCCATTCTCCGTATACAAGCAGCATGCAGTACCTAAATATACATGGATACCACCACCTAACGTTCGTGTGTGAGAAGTCTTATCATAAAAGTGTCCTCAGACAAAATAGATGAACCGCGATACCGATTCAGAGTATCTCTCTCTGTCTCTCTGTCTGTCTGTCTGTCTCTCTCTCACACACACACACTCTCTCTCTTAGTCTGTTTCTGTCTGTCTCTCTATGACCTCTCCCTCTATGTTCCAGTTTCACGTTGGTGCGCTTAGTGCTGAGGGGTAGGGAAAGGAGGAGGCTGAGTCATTGAGTCGCTGTGTGCTAATACTGCAGCTGTGGCTTGTTTGAGCGCCAAAATGTGAATTCCGCAAGATCGGCCCCGGCCTGCATAGCCTTTTGACACTTCGAACAATAAACCCAGTGAAGCTACTAATTATAAGATGAGTAACTGCAATATGTAACTGTTCCTATGCATATTTTTGGCACTGATTTTTTTACAATTAATCCCGG
>JACEVL010001435.1:0-45000 GCA_020284085.1 Aporrectodea caliginosa
ACAGAAAAGAAAACAGAGTAACATTGTCTCTCCTTGCTCACTCTCAGAATCTCTGATAATGAAATAATAAGGGTTATTGTTAACGGAATTCTAGCATCATTTGAACCACTAAATAAAGTAACTGAGCAGTGAACAAAAAGATAAATTATTGTAACACGAATTGTAAGATATGTTACAATGACAGTTGCTTCTAAGTTTTAACAAATATGATGTGATATCGGATCATTTCCTTCAAAATAATATTGATAAAAGCCAGTAGGTCTATAGCGTAGAAACGATAATCACCACATTGTGAACGTACAGTGCGCTCTAGATTAATGCATTCATTGGTTAATGTGAAACCACGTTTGATTGACTACGTGTGCACTAGTGTCTGCTGCATCCAGAGAATGAGCTGCTTGCTCAAGTGTTTGTTTTCCCCTTTACTTAGACAGTCCGGTTATTGTATTGGTTTCAACTTACACCATTGAAATGACATCCATTGTAGGCCTACACGGCAGTCTAGAATTTGAAATATTTTTTTTGTGCTGGATCGTACCATGCGCCATTGAAAAGTTCTTAGTCATTAGATAGTGGCGCTTTGTAAATGTATAATAGTAATATTGATAATATTAATAATATTGCCCTTCCGATTCGCATTTCTGGGTGACCTTGCGCGGGTTAAACATATTTATAATACTACTACTACTGCTGCTGCTTCTGCTACAACAACTACTACTACTACTACTACTACTACTACTACTACTACTACTACTACTACTACTACTACTACTACTACTACTACTACTACTACTACTACTACTACTACTACTACTACTACTACTACTACTACTACTACTACTACTACTACTACTACTACTACTACTACTACTACTACTGTTGCTGCTGCCGCTGCCACTGCCACTGCCACTGCCACTGCCACTGCCGCGGCCACGGCCACGGCCACTGCCACTGCCACTGCCACTGCCACTGCCACTGCCACGCCACCGCCACCACCGCTACCGCTACCGCTACCGCTACCGCTACCGCTACCGCTACCGCTACTACTACTACTACTACTACTACTACTACTACTACTACTACTACTACTACTACTACTACTACTACTACTACTACTACTACTACTACAACTACTACTACTACTACTACTACTACTACTACTACTACTGCTACTGCTACTGCTAATACTACTAGGCCTATTACTACTACTAATGTTACTATTGCTGCCGCCGCTACTGCTACTACTGATGCTGCTGCTGCTGCTACAACTACTACTACTAATTGCTAGTAGGTCTTTCCAACTTTCTATGAGTGGTGAAGTCGACGTTAACAGCCTGTTTCAGAAACAGGTGTCGCTAAACATGCAAACATTTATGTCTTATTATAATAGTTATGATTAGACACCTTTAAGTCGTTTCTTTCCGATGCTATAATTATAGATATTAATTCGGTTCAATCGCTAAATCGATAGCAAATATATATATATATATATATATATATGGCAAAAAACCAACCATGCTATACGAACGGTGAGAACTGTTCAGAATAATTTCTGTCGCTTAATAATTTCTATCGACGTCAACGGACTTCGCAGCCACAAGATGTCGCTACATTATCGATTAATCCATGCATAACCTTTATGATACTTAAGATCTTGTACAGAGGTGTGTATACCCTACAAGTGCAATGTCCTATATTTATGCTAATGAGATTCTGGCAGTGCCTAAAATACTCGGAAATGTTAACTGCAGTCTTCCTGAAACTGCCAAACTGTACTTAACAGATTTCTTTGTTCCTGCAGCTCTTCATAAGCTGCTTTCGGAAATTCTGCATAGGGATGATGCATAAATGTGCGCCAAAAATTAGGAAAACGAAGGCTCCATGTAGTTTCAATAATAATTGTATGTATGTGTGTATGTATGTATGTATGTATGTATGTATGTATGTATGTATATATGTATGTATGAGCACTTGTTATAGCGCCCCTTCAAGATTTCTACTCTGAGGCGCTCTAGAATACAGCGCGGACACTGAATCGGAGTTTCACGCCGAAGCGCATGAGCAATTATTGCGAGTGAAGGACTTGCCCAGGGTCCCTACACGGCGGCTTTGAGGTGGATTCGAACCCGCAACCCTCCGACTGCAAGGCACCGAACACACCCCTACACCACCGCGCCCCACTTATTATTGTTTAACGACGAGTTATGGCTGCCAGAGCCGTTGACGTCGACCTTACCTATATTATGCAATGCTTTGTGAGTATTTCAAACAAAAAGGAACTACAAACAGACAGGCAGACAGAGACAGGCAGACAGTTAGGCAGGCAGACAGAATGAAAAGCAGGCGGATAATACCGCAGACAGACAGGCATTATCGTGGTCTGGAATCTCAAAATTAGCCAATGCTTGAGAATCCGTGTAGTCTTCTGAAATATTCGACACCTCTTTTAAACTTTCAATCTGTCTATAAATAATCCCTACTTCTTCCGCAGCTACTCACTCTTGCCAAAACGCCTTGATATCGGAAATAGTAAGAAAATGTATCTATACGTTTTTCCACAGCGACCACGATAATCATGAGCTTGTTTTTCAATGAATTGATCTTCAGAACTGCTGCCAGTTGGAATGGGTGTGACGCCGTTTAAGGTCCCCGTGTACGTACCGTGCTACAGTGAAATTCCAATCTCTTTTTTAAACCCACCATCGATATACGAAGCGGCATTATAACGTACAGAGTACTAAACGCGCCTCTGAATGGGAAATCTGGTAGGGGTGCTATAACAAGTGTTCAAATACAATACAATACAATAAACGACTTTCAGTGGCCATTAAAACTCTTTTCTGTGGCCTTTACGGCGGTTTTCGGTGGCCATTAAGACTACATTCTAGTTTTAGTCACTGGCACGAATGCGTCAGCGGACTTTTATGATCGCAGCTGCAGAGTATTAGATCATCCGGTGGCGACTGATGCTAGTTAGCGTAATGATAAGTTGTTCAGACATTAATACACCAGAAGGAAAAGACCAAACAGTCAATTCTTTTTTGTCATTCGATTCCAAACAATAGACGCATATTTTAAACTTACATAACTGTTACTGCGAATCTGACTTTAATTGTAACTCTGACTGTAATTGTAATTATTGACTTCTAGATAAAATATTCTACGCGCTTTTGTGCAAGATTCCTTTTGTATAGGCGCGCTGTAATTGACAGTTTAATAATAATAATAATAATTAATAACAATAAGTTAGTTTCAGTAGTATTCCACCAAGATAGAAATAAAACCGTAACCAAGCGATTCACCAGTGAACTAATAGGCCTACGTGAGGTCTTTCTGTTTATTTACAACGATTACGAACAGATGTCGCCATTTCTCAGTATAAAAACCTTTCGTACCCTTCTGAAAAGCAGGATTGGGACTGGAACAACCATAACAAGAGTATTGGCGGAGTTTCAAGAATATTAGTAGAATGTTTTTATTAATAGAGCATTGCTACCACAGGCATCATTAGCACCAGTGGCAGAACGGAATTAACTCCTATAATATTATAATCGAAGAACATTATTTAAAGGTGTCTAAGCATAGTAAGGCACCTCTGCAAAGCAGGCCATCCGAAGGCGGGACTAACCATGCAAATCAAGCGAAAACGACATATAAAGGTAGAGACACAGTATAAATTATTTATACTGTGGTAGAGATAACCCGTGTGAAGGTCCGAACGTCTAGTCAACTATAATCATTCTAAAATATCGGCACATCAACCCTGTGTCATCTATCGCTGGCTATATCGCCATGCCTAAGCAGTCTGTACAGATTGATGTCGTTGCCTCAAACAATCTGCCAGACTTGAGAAGAAGAAATGAAAATCGATGGAAGAAACTCATATAAAATTAAATATAATAATTATCTTTAGAATGTTAACGGCCATTGTAGTTATAAGATGTCGTTAAACTTTGGAAAACTTAATACAACCAATGATTTTCGCATCTGATGTCTCATGTATGGCACACGAACGGTGAGAACTGCTCAGAATAATATTTCTGTCGAAGTCTAAATCACTTCAAATTTTATCTGGTAAAGCCATCACACGTTGAGATCGAACGACTTTTTAACACTATGTACGTACTTTCGTCATATCTTTTGTCTCTTCTCATTGCTAAGCATAGACCATGAAGTCGACTTCAAGGCTCTGACTGATTTTAAGTTGAATGCAAACGCTAGTGTAAAGATTCATTGAGACACCTTTAAATCGCTCTTGTACGATTATATATAAACTATTCGTATAGTTCGATCAATAGCTTTATTCCGTTCTTCCGAGATCGACGTCAACGGCGCAGACAGACACCAGATTTCGTTAAATGCCACTAAAAATCATATTAATGTTAATAATTATTAGCCTTTCTAACCTCTGCATATCCGACCTTGTACAGTCATGTATAATCGTCAATATCGTGCAATTCCTTCTCTCAGGAAAGTTCAACTAACAGCGAAACTATACCGTTAAATAAATTGATTCTAATCAACCTCAATGGGTTTGAATGAAAGAATGAATGAATAATAGGAAATTTACGTGCAAACGTCAATACTTGAATCAGAGGCACGGTCAGTCGTAAAGCGTAGAGAGAATTGACATAATTATGTGATACCGCACGGTAAACCAAAAGAAGCAACCATCAATTCTCTTGTCTGAGATACGCATGATGACAAAACTTCATGTAAGGAAAGGTCGACGTCAACTGTTTCGCCAGCCGCAAGGTGTCGTTATACTGCTTGCTAACACTTTTAAGAACTTAGACTCGTTATCGACACGGTTAAATCGATTTTACCGACGTTATATTATGTTTGCTATTTTCATTAACTAAATTAACAGCTGTAATATGCCAAAAAAGACCTGTAATATGCCAAAAAATAATCTTTGTCGGCGGAAACGGCCTTTGTTGTCATTATAAGCTGCCTGTTAACTGTGTATCCAATCCAATTAACTAAATTAGCCATGATCAGCATAATTTCTGCCGACGTCAACGGCCTTTGTTGCTTTAGGATGTCGTTAGACCCTGGATCAATGACTTAATAATGAAATCCCGCACTATCCTACCCTACAAGCACTGGTAGTGCTAGTCCCAAGCCTGGAGATATTAGGAGAGCGACGTTGATCATCTTAGTTATAGCACAGTGTCGTTAAACAACAACTGAACAAACTAACTAACTCCGGGTAATAATGTCTCGTTGGACACCTTTTAAGCGATTAAAATTGGGAGCATATTCCGCCTGAATACGCGATTTAAAGGCGGCAAATCAGAAGCTAATAGTAGCATTAGTTTCCAGTGTTTAACGACATCCTACGGCTGCCATGGCCGTTGACGTCTATATAAAGTACATTTTTCTTAACCAATTGAGTATTAAACGACATCTCATGACAGTCGCCGTGTTTCCCGTTGACAGCCAACTTTGGATTATTTTACCTAAATTCTTACTGTTTATAACCATTGTTTAGCGACACCTTTTGGCTGCTATAGACGTTATCATCGACCTCACCCGATAACGATCAGTGCACCGATAATTTAGTAGTTTCCAGTTTTTAACGACATTTTTGACTGCCATTGACATCGACCTTACTTTACTTCTGACTGAACTGCACCGCTCCTTCAGCTAGCCATGAAAAAAAAATTGCGTTGATATGTCGTTTGAATAAGCAATTTAAAGGTGTTTAATCATAAATTAATGGTAGCATTAGTTATCAGTGTTTAACGACATCTTTATCCATGACAGGGCTGTTGACACCAACCTTACCTTATTTAGCACGGCAGTAAAGTGTTTTAAAAGTGATTTTTCTGTATTCCTTCGTGTAATGGTTCTTGTCGTCAACGGCTGTGGTAGCCGCCAGATGACGCTATACTAATGCTGACCTTGTCCATTACGCAACAAACGTAGGCCTACTAATATAATAGGCAGACTTGAAAGCTGCATGCTTTAGTTTCTTATCTGATTTGAATGTAACGCGATAATGGTTTGATAATTTTGACTTGGTTGGTGTATTAGAAAGTGTTTAAAGTAAGCGCTGTAAATGTATGCATACTTTACTACTGCCCAGGACTGTGCATTTGCATCGGCTGGTCCTTTGCTCTGGAATGATCATTCCTCTATGACTCGTTCCATGACTTTAACTGAAAGTATTGCTGCCTCTTTTCGCAGTTTTATTAAGACTCTTCTTTTCTCGTGGTGTCTTCGCACTGGGAGTGCCTCTTATTAGATTGTACTGGGAGAGGCGCTTTTGAAATCCGTTAATACAATGAGGCTTTTAACACTTTGACGACGAGCTGCATTGGATTTGCAGTCAGTTTAAGTACACTTTAGTTGTTAAAATGTTAACTACCGTTATTGCCAAGGCCTACCATAATGTGTTTTCTAACGTAAAGTGTGCAGTTGTCTTGTCCGGAGAGTACAGTATGTTGTATGAATCCTAGAGAAATTGAAATTAGATCGTGGTGTTCTAGCTTTCTCGACCTCAACCCGTCTCTGAACTCTCTCTCTCTCTCTCTCTCTCTCTCTCTCTCTCTCTCTCTCTCTCTCTCTCTCTCTCTCTCTCTCTCACTCTCTCCCTCTCTCTCTCTCTCTCTCTCTCTCTCTCTCTCTCCTCTCTCTCTCTCTCTCTCTCTCTCTCTCTCTCTCTCTCTCTCTCTCTCTCTCTCTCTCTCTCTCTCTCTCTCTCTCTGGAAAGCGGACTCGGACCTCCACTGGACTTCGATCTCTGGACAACCCCTCTGATACGACGCAGCGCTCGTGAATAAGCTGGTTAGGGTGGTTCACAAAAACCAAGTTCAAGCTGGAAACCAGGGCACCCTCTCAGTTTGTTAGACCTGTCAATAGTATTATTGAGATAAAATTTCAGCATCTTATTCCAGCTGGAAGATGGTGCTCAATGACATAGAAATATTACCACATAGTAGCATTAGCGGTAAATCTTGATGTCGTATAACTTGGTCAATAACTTAACAGTTGGTATGGAGATGAGTTTAAAATAGTTTCTATTGTGGTATACTTACTTATTTACTTACCTACTGGTATTTTGAACAAAGTGTAAGTTCTTGTTGAAGGTCATGGTGTCTACTTTCTGTGTTTTGGCAGACATTTGTTCAGAAGTGAATTTTCAAATTTACCATTTGCCAATGAAATTTAAGCGCTCATATTTAACACTGTAACTCTTCGGTGTGCCCAAATATTATTAGCCTGTGGGACAGGATACAATGAATCCATGGCCATTCATAATCTTCTGGAGTTGTGGAAACTCACGGACAAGGTTCAAACCTTGAGCTTTGATATCTGTCAACACTGAGCTCTTCAATGGAGTGTGCGTTCTGCCGGAAGACAAGATAGGCCGAAAGCTCCTGTGGCTGGCCAGCCGTCACCATGTGATGATTTTAGCCACATTATTTACTTTGTGCTGATCCATCTAATTCACCACATATTCCAATCTTCCAGACATATAAAGCTGCTTGGCAAAGTGTGATGCAGGACTGAATATCATATCCAGCACTGAGCCCTATCATGAAACAGCACTCAGTTTTCTCAAGACGTTTACTGAAAGAAAGTCAGATTCAGGGATCAGAGATGACTACCAAGAACTCTTGGAAGTTAACCTTCAATAATTCACTGGAGAGCCCTGGGCCAATTCACCATGCAAGTTGGATGCCAAGTTACTGTATGCCATCAAAATCTACCCTTTTCGTGAATAACGTGGTATATTCAAACTAACGAAGAAGAAAGAAACTCAGATTAATCGATTTGTGCAGCTTTGTTGCCCTTCTTTACACAAAAGCATAGACAAAGGCTTCACTTGCTGCTGAAGCTCCAGGACAAGATCTGTCACTTTGGATTAATCTAGGAAAATATGAGTCAGTTGACTCCGAGATCAGCGTTGCTGCCAGGAAGGCCCTAGAAACCACTTGTGGTACCTTTAAGATGAGGCTGTAGGTCTGGCACTGTTCTCAGACAGACCAACTTCCAGTAACAGATAAGGTGAATATTGTTCACAGAGTAACTGCAAAGCCTGGTGAAAGGAAGGTGAGAGGTGATGCTGCGCTACTGAAGGAGGGGGCTTGCCTGGGTGATTTTGCAACCCAGTGAAAACTGACACTGCTGTCACACCTGACGATTAGTGATTCCTTTCTTACACTACCACAAGAGAAATGGATCGAGAATGAGGATTACAAACAAGGCAGAGAGAGAATTCAGCAGTTGAGAGTGGTGAAAGACCCGGCTCAGAGGTGTGTGAAGTTGTTCGAGGAATTCAACCGACTCATCATCAATAATGAAGAAGAAAATCAGTGTCTTCTCCAAGTGGTCGTGGCAAATAGGAATGCTATTTCTGCTATCTTTCTGCTATCCTTATTTATGCTATCTCTGAACACCAGGTGTTCAGAGATAGCATAAATAATGATAGCAGAAAAATTTAGGTGTTCAACACCTAAATCTTTTATGCCGTGCTTGCTTTTTTCAGTTGTGGCAATTGCGGGTAATTTCCCGTTCACATTCACCAAATGCTGCACTTTCTGTTGTTCATGCTTTTGTTTGTAGTAGGATTGACTACTGCAGTACCATCTATGATGGCCTCCCATTGAGGCGCATTGCTCAGGTTGAGCGTGTGCTTCGTGCAGCTGCTAGGCTTGTTTGTGGTTTTTCAAAATTTGACCATATCTCGCATTATATGCGTGACGTACTCCACTGGCTTCCTGTTTCTCAGCGCATTCAATTTAGGATTTCGGTCTGGGTCTGGCGGTGCCAACTAGGGAGCGCCCCAGCCTACTTGCATGAGTTCTGTCGCCCTACCTCAGGTTTAGCTACCCGCAGAAATCTTCGCTCTGCATCTCGAGGTGAACTTGCTGTTCCCTTTGCACGCACTTCAAAGATGCAACTTCGTGCCTTCTCAGTGGTTGGGCCGACCACCTGGAATAATCTTCCTTTAGATCGGCGTGTTCTTCTAGCTGGAGACTCTGCATACACCTTTTACAAGAATTTGAAAACTGTTCTCTATCGCCGTAGTTGGGCTGGGAGCGCCTCTGATTAGGTTATCTTGGAGGGGCGCTATATAAGTCCTCTGAGTGAATGAATGAATGAATGAATGAATGAATTTGCCTCACAACAACAAAGAAGTATGTTGTTGACGCAGTGCTGGCAGTTTCTAGACTCTAAGACTGTAGCTGGTATTGAAGTCATAAAACCGGAACAATCGACGTTCATGGTCAGAACGACGTGTTTTTCAAAATTTTTAGGCATTTCCAATTCTTCAAACCTATTCAAATTTAACAGTACAAGCTGACTAACTGTTCTACTATCACATGTGTTGTCAAATTACAGTAATATTTGATTTGTCGTTAAATAAAATACATTCGTACGGGAGTGTATGATCGACGCATTCATTTCCACAATTAGTGTCTTTTTATCGGTATCAGGCAAAGTGAGACAGTCCGTGAGCACCGTCTTCCCGTTGGAATTGGAAGCTGAAATTTTGTCTAAATAATACTATTGATAGGTCTAACTGAGAGGGTGCCTTGGTTTCTAGCATGCACTTGGTTTTTTACCATGTATCTGTGAGCCACCCTAAAGCTGGTGCCCTGCGCATAGCTTTAGAGTAGCGTTTTAGAAAGTATGAGTTTACGATTACGATTACGATAGCTGTTCCTCAGTCATTTGATTGCGAAATTCATTATGGTAGCTTCACCGTGGTCGATTCTTTTGATCCCGAATAGAATTCGGCTAAAGTATGCGACATGAGCGCCTCGCATTTCTCTGTTTCTGTTTATCCATTGATTGAATATAATCAATTTGTTTTGGTCTTATGTTATCAGTTTGGGAGCGATTTTCGAATAATATTCTGGGATAGGTGCTATATAAATGTTTTACAATTGTGGCAGCCACGGCCAGTAGCGTCGACGTTCTCTCAACGAAAATATACGCGTTTATATACGGGATTGGATCATGCAACCCTTGATCCAACAAGAAAATAATTAAGTGTCACATGCCAGTGGATTAAGCAGTGTCATTCTCCTTGGATGCTTTCTGGCGTAGGCATTGATAATGTCATCAATGTCTAACTTGATGTCCTTGTGGACAAACAATAAAATGAGTGCATTAAATCTGTCCTCGTTCATTGTACTTCGGAAACATGACTTCACAAATCGCAGACTATAATTTGCTCGTTCAACACTGCAAGCCGTGACAGAAGTGAGCAGCAAAATGTGAATTATTGTGGTAATATTTGGATACATAATACGACAGGAGCGGCTGTCAGCGAGGGTGTCCGACAGGGTGCTTGGTGTGCTGTCAGCGTTTCTAAACATCTGCTGCCAAAGCTTTAACTCTTAATGAAACGAATCCGGCGAAGGCAGGTCATCATGATAGTAATGAAGTATACCCAGTGCTTTTTTTCTAGAAAAAAAGGTTCCGGAACTCAACAAATTCAGAACAATTAGAGGGGCATATTTTAGGCTAATATTTCTATTTCATATTTATCAATTTCAGTAAACACTGAAAGCACTGAAATTAAATTAAAGGATCTAACTAATTTTAAATAATTTTTTATTAAAAATTTAAATTAACTAAATTATTTTTTAATAGCTGTAAAAAGGTTCCGGAACGCCGTTCCGGACCGCTCCGGTTGAAAAAAAGCACTGAGTATACCATCAGCAGTGAGTGCGTCGATGTTTGAAACATTAGATGGAATGAGACTTAGACCACGAATTGCTTGTTTCGCAAGATCTCCAAATCGTAGGCTAAACTGCTGAAGTGGACTGTCCAGAAATGGAAGATAAATGTTTCGTTTGAAATGTTCATCTGGCGTTGCAGCGGGTGTGTTGCTTCGATGAATCTGTTTTGAGCATATTCTTGGTGCAGTAATTGGTCCAGCGCCAGCTGTCTCTGCCATTTTAGTAGCTTTCTGGAAAACATGCTCCCATTCGCTGTCATCCTGTCGGGCATTGTTTAGTGCTGCTCTAACACTCGTCACCATTTCATGAATGATTATATGAGTAGGTCTAGTTCTATATCCTTGATTTGCTTTTGTCCATAATATCGGCAGCTGAACGCTTTCGGCAGCTAGAATCAGCACGACGAATTTCAAAATTATAATCATGTGCCATCTTTTGAGATTTTAGGCCTAAGATAGGCCGATGTCTTACCAACGGCAGTCGGCTTATTCGCGAATGATAAAACTGCTTGTTTAAGCCGTTTTGACGGCGGACCACTCGACATATTTTTTAATTGACCAATTTCTATTTACGTAAATTTTGTCCGTACATGAACTTTGTGAATGACGTCACGGCAAAAGTCATTGGTCACGTGGGCAACGTCTGCTGGCAACTCAGGTAAGTAGGTAAGAGAGCTCCGGTAAGAGAGCTCCATTCTGCCGGTCCAGCTACTTCAAACATACTATTCCCAAATTGCAGTTATATTAGTTTTAGTTTGAGAAAATTTGCTGCAGGTTTAGGGGGGGCGTACGCCGGCTCCGCCCCCCTCTAAATCCGCGCCTGAAGAGCACCAACTACCGCTGTACATGTGCTTTGTCGATTTCAAAAAGGCTTTTGATTGTGTATCCCATGAGCAACTATGGCTGTCGATGGTTGAAATGGGGTACCCATCACACATTATCAACCTGATAACAGAACTGTATAGAAAAACAGACGGCAAAGGTAAAAATTGCCGGGATAGGCCTACGGTCAAGTGAGTTTAAAATTAAAAGGGGAGTCAGACAGGGATGTGTGATCTCACCCACATTGTTCAACATACTTTCAGAGATGGTCATGAGAGAGGCACTGAAAGGATACAAAGGAGGCATTCAAGTTGGAGGAAGAAGGATAACAAATCTATGATATGCAGATGACATAGTGTTAATGGCAAGCACAGAAATGGAACTACAGGATCTGGTGACTCGATTGGACAGGGAAGGGCGAAAATGGGCTTAGAGATCAACATAGGTAAAACAAAGTGTATGGCACTAAATGGGAATCAATGCAACATCAAAGTACAAGACAGTATGATAGAACAAGTGGAAACCTTCGTGTACTTAGGATCACTCATAAAAGAAGACGTGGATTGCAGCAGGGAGATAAGAATAAGAACTGCAAGAGGACTTGGAATAGGACTAGATCTGATGAAACTGTGGAAAAGCCATAACATAAAAATTAACACAAAGATTAAATTAATGAGGACACTTATATGGCCAGTGATGATGTATGGCTGCGAGAGCTGGACAATCAAAAAGAGGGATGAGGAGAGAATAAAAGCATTTGAAATGAAATGCATACGAAAAATACTGGGTATATCATGGATAGAGAAGAAAACAAATGAATGGGTGTTAGAGACGGCGGGAGTGGAAAGGAATTTACTGGAATCAATCAAAAGAAGAAAGATGTCTTACTTTGGGCACATAATGAGGAAACAAGGTGAATGTCTAGAGAAAGAAATTATGCAAGGAACGGTACCGGGAGCAAGAGCAAGAGGGAAACCAAGGAAGAGGTGGATGGACAATGTGGGCAAATGGTTGGACCTCAACGAAACCCGTCTCTGCAACTGCTCTGTCTCGTCTCTCTCGTCTCTCTTGTAACCGGATTCAGACCTCCACTGGACATCGATCTCTGGACAACCCCTCTGATACGACGCAGTGTTCGTGAATAAGCTGGTGTTCTGCGCATAGCTTTAGAGTAGCGTCTTAGAAAGTATGAGTTTACGATTACGATTATGATAGCTGTTCCTCAGTCATTTGATGGCGAAATTCATTATGGTAGCTTCACCGTGGTCGATTCTTTTGACCTCGAATAGAATTCGACAAAAGTATGCGACATTAGGGTGGTCCACAAAAATCAAGTAAGAGATTTCAGTTGTCCACAAGGCTAGTTTTGTTCTTTATCATGATTATAACAATCATGCAAAATTCTAATGAGTACAAATATAATTTAGAGGTCAACCCATTTGGCACTTTTTATGTTATCTCAATAAAAATAGATCTATTGTTCCGCAATGGTTAATCTATGACATGAGCGCTGTCTTGGATGGAGTAATTTGGAGTTGGTAAATTCTTGCGATGGTTTGCAACTAGTTGAAGAATAAACTGTTTCTGTTCCTCTTTCTTTGTCAGCATGTCATTGTACTTTTCGATAAGACTGATTCCCCTTCCAGCTACGTCATTCACCACTGTCATGCGTACAGACAGTTCGCAAAATTTGTTGAAGACTGGATCATCTGTCCACTGTTCTTGTGGTTTCTTGATAAATAACTAAGTCTTTTCTTTGCCTTCTTCCATTAAGACATCAAAGAAAGATGTGTTTCTGTCAACAGATCCTCTAGTTTCACCCGTTCAGATTCACTTGTCAACTGCACAAGCCGAGGGGTGTCTGATAATGCTGGCCGTTGCAGATTTCGTACCAACTTTCTTTTCATTTCAAAAGGGGCTATGGCCACCAGATGTACAAACAGAAACCAGAGGTGCCTTGAAAATGCTGCATGTATTTTGCTGGCAACAGCTTGGTTTGGGTAGATCTTCAGAACTGATTCGCTGCCTTTGTGTCCACCAAGAAACTAGAAATATAAACGTACAAATTCCTGATAATCGTCCCTTGGCTGCTGGGTTTTCAAGAGCACCTGGTAAATAACCAAGCATTTCTTGTCGCACGTTGTTCAATAATGGATCCCGAAACAGTTCATCAGTTTCTGCGAAATAAGCATTGATGGCCATTCTTTCTGACATCGCTTGAATAGCGCAGTTGATACCTTCGGTTGGACCAAACAGAGGCAAGAAGACATTTTGACAAGACGACTTTCATGACGTGATGACGGCATGCAATCAAGACCATTTAAGTTCTCAGGGCATTTTCAATTCTAAAGCCTGCACCTTTATGAAGCCCTGTATTGCTGCTGGCTGTTGTTGCTGGTCAAATACGAGGCCTTTGATCTGTGAACTCAGATTCCATTTCTCAATTACTTCAACACAGACCTTGGCCTGAAACTCACCTGTACCTCTACATTGTTTGAATTGTCAAAAGTTTTTCCTGACCATTTCCAGTGACAATAACAGCTATGCAGTCCACATTTTTCTTTGATCTATCAATGTCGGACAACAGTTTGCGTCCCAGTGCAGCAATAACGGTCCTGCCAGTGAACACTATTATTCTTCCATTGTAAACATGACAAAAAGACACATTAGCACACAAGTTTTAATGTTCAGAATGGGTTGACCTCTAAATGTTGCACAATTAGGCTGAAATTTAACAGGCAACCTATCTATACCCAGTGGACAAAAATAAGCCTCGTGGAGAAATAATTCCACAGACTTAAAATTTTCTCTCTGATCTCTGAACCACCCTAGTCTACATCGACACTGAGTTGTCTAGGAATAGGGATAAACAAAATTTCCATAAAAATATTTGATAAATACGCAATTTAAAGGTGTCTAATCATTTCAATGGTATCATAGGCATTAACTGTTTAGTGACATGTTTTGTTTGACGTCGACCTGACCACACATACAGTTGAACAGCAGATGGGAACCTCTTTACTGCTGCCTTGGCAGACCCGCGCCAGAAACCCGCCCCTCCCTCCTGTAAAGACTCTCCCCTATTCCTTGCGTCCCAGACCGCTTGACCGAATTGTCCCACGGGCTGACAATTTCATGAGAAAACCTTTTTAACAAGAATGCTTTATAATGTTTAATTTCATGTAAATCAAAGTGAGGTTATGCAGTTGGATAAATAAAGAATATACTTACTTACTTACTTACTTACTTACTTACTTACTTACTTACTTACTTACTTACTTACTTACTTACTTACTTACATTAGCCCGGTAGAAAAGTGTTTTTCTTTAATCATTGTCGTCGGTCTGTTGTGATCGTTCTTGTCGTCAACGGCTGAGGTGGTGGCCACAAGATGTCGAGAAACTAATGCTCACCTGGTCAATTAATTAATTGTCAAGGTGTTCATTATAAATTGTTCAAGCTACCTGAATCTTTGTGTCATTTGCATAATATGCTTTAATAATCCTGTGCGAAACGTGTAACTATGGACTGTTGATTCCGCCGCTAATCACACAGAGTGGTTTGAGAGATCGATATAAGGTTTAATTGGATGACTCCACCACTGCCGTGTTCGGATGATGCCAGTCCGAAGGCTGTATAAAGAAGGAGGCGACACCAAATTTTATTATGTCGCAGCATCGTTAAACAGTATGGTATCTTAATTATCGGTTTAATTGGATGCATCGGCTTTGAAGTGGCATTTGACTCTTCCATTCTCGCCTTTAGACCTGAAGGTTGGACTATTGTAGCTAATACGTTGCATGCAAAGAGCGGTTATTCTCCGAAACGACTTCCACTCCAAAGGTGGGAAGATCGATGTCCCTGAAAATAACAAATGGAGAGTACCGTAACGCTAAGTTGGTTAACCAGTCGACAACATTGTATCTTAGATCCACAGGTAGTTTAGTTTCCAAAGTATGCCATACTTCATAATATACTTGAAGTATAAGGGCAGCGATTCTGGAAGTCGTATGATGGTCGCTAAACAAGAAAATAGGTACAATGATAAATTCGTTTTAAACACCTTTAAAATATAGTTGCATAAAGCAATAATATTATAAACGTCATTTTCGTTCAATCGTTAGGTTAATCCCTCTTACAAATGAAATTTATTTTTTCTATCGACTTCAACGGTCTTTTGAGGCCATAGAGGAAGAGAAGAGCATTCGGTGGAGAGGCAGCCACCACCACCACCACCACCACCACCACCACCACCACCACCACCACCACCACCACCACCACCACCATCATCATCATCATCATCACCATCATCATCATCATCATGTTTATTATTATTGCTATTGTCTTCATAAGAGGATTTATAGTGCACATGTTTATCGAACATTCGCTAGTAGACTGTGAGGAGATGAAGTCAATGAACGCATCAATCTGTTCGGCACTTGATCGTCGTTTGCCCATGACCGACCTTAACGTTGTGTACCTGCAGCAATGCTTGGTCCGTCTCAGCGAGCTTTGACTTCTGTCCAGAGTTAGCTGATTGAACAGGACAAGACGTCGGTTGATTTACTGAAAGAAGCGTTGCATAAGTAGGTAGTTGAAGTGTAGGCGATTTCCATGCCGATGTCGTGCTGACAGGCTAGCCAACAAAAACTCGATGATTATGGACTGTCTTGGAAGAAAGCAAAACTCGACCTATATCCTAAAAACACTTCCGAGTCGTTAGTCGAAAGTGAAATTCAACAGTTCAGATGTTTTAATATATCTACGGACGACGATTTGACCTGTTGGAGTATAATGCAGAATGATACGTATCCGAAGCCGTCACACCTCGCGCGAACAATTCTGTCACTGTCTGCAACCATCGGAAAGAATTGTCTATGTTGCAGGTGTTACAGTCACTGCAAAGAGAAGTTTACTCAAACCATCGTCTGTTGCCAAGATAGTATTATTTCACGAAAACTCTCAAATTGCAGCAGACTAAAATGTCTACACAAACAGCTCGAGTTCATTAACTACTTTCTGGTACTTAAGCTGCAGACCAGAACTTCACAACTTTGTCACGTTGCTATTAATTAAGCCTACATGGCTCTTTAGCCTTTCGTAATCGTAATCGTAATCTCCAAACTTCTAAAGCGCCACTCGAAAGCCAAGCGCAGGGCGCCAGCTTATTCACGAGCGCTGCGTATAGTCAGAGGGGTTGTCCAAAAGAGTAGTCCGAGGGAGGTCCGAGTCCGGTTTCCAGAGGATCAGAGAGGGCACAGCAGAATCAGAGAGGGCACAGCAGAGAACTTTTGCTATTCATCGTCTGTTCTGAGATAAATTGTTTCTCATGAATAATAATTTGAAAACAGACAACGGCAAGAAATAATTGTTGAACATACATTTCTTTATAATGTAAGTTCTTTGCTGAACAACTTTGAAAAGAAGTATGCAACGTTAGACCACTGCGCCGACTACGCCGCTCCGCGCCGCCATCAATTTTTTTAAGTCGGCGCAGATCTCTATGCGCAACCATTGAAGACTTCAGCTGGAGCTTTCGAGTGGTGGCAAAGTCTAGTTGGACCTTGTTCCTATCTAAATGAGTTACGTCTTGTACACTTTCATCTTTAACATAGAAGCTTCATAAATCTGTTGTTGGGGGTATCCAGGGGTGTGTTATCGTATTGAAACGCCCGGGGAAATATCCACGAGGGAAATGGTGGGGAAATGTCCGGGGAATGTCCATGGGGAATTCTCCTAGATCCGTATTTTCATCTGTGGTACGTGTGATTTCAAAAAGTAGTGAAAGCACTGTTCTCGGTTGGCTTCGTTGATTTCGTGCTGATTTATTATCATATTTATTTGTAAGTCATTTATTTAGTCATTTAAAAGACTTTATTATCATCCTCATCCTCATCATTCTCCTCTCCTCCTCCTCCTCTCCTCATCATCATCACCATCATCATCACCATCATCATCATCCTCCTCCTCCTCCTCATCACCATCATCATCATCATAATCATCATCATCACCATCATCATCATCATCATCATCACCATCATCATCATCATCACCATCATCATCATCATCATCACCATCATCATCACCATCATCATCATCCTCCTCCTCCTCCTCCTCATCACCATCATCATCATCATCATCATAATCATCATCATCACCATCATCATCATCATCATCATCATCATCATCATCATCATCATCATCATCATCATCATCATCATCATCATCATCATCATCATCATCATCATCATCATCATCACCATCATCATCATCATCATCACCATCATCATCACCATCATCCTCCTCCTCCTCCTCCTCATCATCATCATCATCATCATCATCATCATCATCATCATCATCATCATCATCATCATCATAATCATCATCATCATCATCATCATCATCATCAAGTCGTTTTATTTATAGCGCGATTTAAATTTTTCTCTCTCAACCCATTTGATAACTAACTGTCAGAGCTCAGACAAGTGTTGCTACCTGCTACCTGTTACAAGTTGCGACGTGTCAACTTGATACTGAGAATAAACGAAATTGATTGATTGATCATCATAGTTATCATCAGAATCTACAAGAGCTTTGATAGTCTTTATAGGTAGGCCTACAGATAAGGATCCACTAATTTACTAGCGAAACACACCGGCTCAGACCAAGTAGACCTAACTAATGGCGTCTACACCCCCTTTCGCACAGAATAGGCTAAGCCGTAGCGAAAAGACCTGTGACCTTGTTAAGACTCCTACGCAAAATGTGATAACACTTGCGACCCGGCTTAAGGCTGCGGGTTAGCTGTATCCGTCTGCGCAAAACTGTTTTCATAGTTTCGCCAACAGCCGAAGCCTCGAGACGTGTTTTCTTGTTAAGCCGATCTGTGAGAAAATTCAACGAAAAATTATGGCAGCCGAAGCCTATGATCATAACGATAATATTGTGACGCATAATAATAGCTTGTACCCCCATTATGATCAATGGAACCAGTTTGAATACCACAGCGTGCAGAGATACTGGCTATTTGATTCCATCAGTATTGTATGTCCGATTGTGATATTTGTTGGAGTCTTCACGAACATCTTGGCTTTCGTTGTTCTCGTGAAAAGTCGTCTGTGGTTGAAACACGAAGGATACGTTTATCTGGCCGCCAATTTCTGTGCCAACGTCGCAGTTCTGTTGTTCTGTACAAGTTCGTTTTGGCTTACATTCGACTATGGATGGGGATACCATCTAGCGGCTACTTCGAATTTCGTGTGCAAGATGTGGCACTTCTTAATGAGTATCCTCTTTGCGTCCGGTTGGCTGTCTGTTGCCCTCCTGTTTAACGTTTACCTTCGCGAACATCTCATGCAGAGGAGAAGGTGTGGATATCCGATGTTTGCGGCCAAGTACTGTACGCTGTTCGCAAGTACGATCATCGTTGGTGTTATATTCAGCGTATTGTTTGTGCTCGGTATTCCGTATCTGGCGATTTACAAGATTTCTGCCTATGACGAATGCAATCCTTCATCAGAGTATGTAAATTTCAGGGTATTAATACTAGTCGAATGGATCGTAATGTGGGTTCTACCGATCGTCTTCTTCCTACCCATCATTCTACTTATCACGCTTTGTACGAAGAGAAAAAGTAACAACGTCGGATTCTCACAGATCGATGAGAGATCGGGTTCTGATGAGCAGATGCGAGTCATGGCACTTACTATGTCATCGATGACTCTCTTTTCGCAGATCGTCTGGGCATCCATTCGCTATGCCTATCAAGAAACCATGGTCGCTAGAGTAGTTGTCGAAATGGCACTCGCTTTGTTCATCGCGTTTCAGCCGATCCTGTGTTTCTTCATTCTGAAGGCGTTACGCGATGGATTCCGTTCTCGGTGTTGTCGCCGACCGGTTCCGTCATTGGATCGAGAGGAGGAAGTGGTTCAGCTGAGCGCCATCCAGGAGGATCCGTCTAACGCAACTGAATCCTAATTTATCCATGCACCCAACTTACTTCTGTCTGGAAAGTAGAGACTGGCATGGCGAATTTCACGCGATAAATCCGCGGTAACTGCGATCAATTCCGCGGTAATGGAAACAACAATTGTTGCAATACCTCGGTAAAGGGGTTCATTTTCACGGTAATACCGCGGTATTGGGAAATGAGCCGGCGATAAAACCGCGGTAATGATTACTATTATATTTCTATAGTTTATACAGCGCATAGACTGTATAGTATACAGTAACTTACTTCCTTAGTTACATCTAATTACTTACTTGACTTAAAATTCCACTCAATTTTTGATGCTACTGTAACAGGCTCACATCAGTTGTACTTTCTGTTTACAAATTCAGTTTAAAATAAACTGTTCAAACAAAAAGCGACCGAATCTGTTAAAAGTAATTGCAGTTTCTGCTAAATTGTTATCAGCTTGTCTATGCTGATGAAATAATTGTCAACGTAGAAGTCACGTATCATTCTTAGAGCTACAAATACAATCTCGAATGTAAAGCTAAAAATTGTGTTTTTTAATTTTAATTGGTGAAAACGTTTTGCGGGGAATGTGATTTCGTCCTGCGGGGATGTGGGGGAATGGGGAGAAAACCTACGGCGAGGGGGAGGGGATGTGGAAGACTTACTTTTTTGCAGGGCGAGGATGGGGATGAGATTGTCTCCCCGCGTCACTCTCTGCTGGACAGCCAGTCCCAAGTCGCAATGTAGACCGTTGTAGGGACAAGACGCTCAATACCCTTAACCAGGTGACAGTTGAGCTAAGAGGCGATTCAACATTTGCGACGTGGTTCACCATCTGCTCAAAACATCTAAAATCGACAAAAACTGTAATTTTGGGTCGAGCGATCTGTAAAGCATTTGCAGTCATCATTTGGAAAATTATTATTTCCGTTTTTCAATTGAACGCACTAATGAGTGTGTATTATAATGTCGTTTGCATAATAATAAACAATTAATTTACATATCTTAAGTTGACACCTAGTTTTCTGTATAATTTTTTTTGCTTGATAAGAAACTCAGCTTATATCGCTTATAATTATACAATTTCGTGAATGCACTTTTATAAAATGCTAGAACCTTTAGCCAATACAATATTGCAAATAGTTATGTAACGTATCGTTTGAAGGCAATGATGCACCTAATTGTGTCATATTGAGAGATACTTTGTCTACTGTAAAGGGATAACAGCATGTGAGTCGTTGGTCTACGGGAACGATTCTCGTTCGGGTGCGTGAGGACCCGGGTTCAAATTCCGGGCGAAGCCGGTTTAAAACATACTGCAACCATACTTATTATAGTAAGCCTACGCAATTGAAAACTGCGTTGTATTTATGACTATGGGCACGATTCTTGCTGGTCTTCGTAATAGTGACCTGTCCAGAATCCGGAATAAGGTCAAGAATCTGTTAAAGGTCAAGGTCCAACGGTCAGTCAGGAAGACAGCGTGAACCTCAGTTTGAGAGGTTCAAGGGTGGAAGAAATGGTTGAATGAACCTTCATGGCGTGGTACCCATTAAAGCCTAAAACAATTACCTAGCTTCACAATAATATAACACTCAGCAGCGGCGCCTCCGGACGGAAGACGCCGTTAAAATAATGTTCTATGTTTTTTTTACTCCAAGCTTTAAAGTCGTCTCATGACATCAAAGGCCGTTGGCGACAATGACAAAGTGTAGACAATTCAATGGAAACAGAAATTAATTTTTGTTCTAATGTTCATTGTTTAACGTCAGTGCTGCAACTGAAATTAACCCTGGTTAAACACCTTCAAATCCATTTTCAACCGGTTATATTATCATAATTTTTGCCCATTCACTGGATACCATCAAACAGCAGTCTTGATTTCTGAGAGGCGCGAGGTGTCGCATACTGCAGACTTAAATTGGAATAATACTGGATGGTTAGGCTATATTGGATACTTAAATTGGAAATTTGTAATCAGTAGCCTTTTGAGGTCGCTAACAATTCATACCCATGGCTGCCTCTCAGGCTATCTTTACGGGCTGCTTTTCTTTTCTGGCCTCAAAGACCTTTGACGTCGATAAGAATACATTTCGCATTCGATTGCAAGGGTTAAAGATTGAACGAAAATAACGGTTACATTGCGTTTGAAAACTATGATATAAAGGTATTTAACAAGAGTTGATTGTTGTACTTGTTTGAGTGTTAAGCGCCATCTTGCGGCTTCTACTACCGCTGCCGCTAATCTTTGTCATAAGATTGCGTTGGAGACTGGAAATCAATACTACCATGATTAGTTTCTGATTTGACACCTTAAAATTGCTTGTTCAGGCGGTATATAAGGCCTACTCGCTATTTTTTTTTAATTGCTATAGTCATAATATGCAAAAATAAGTTTAGAGATGTAGTATCGTCGTCAGTTACAGCCCTGGCATTAACAAGATGTCGTTAAACACTGGATATAAACAATAAGCATTTACACAACTATCTTTATTGTTAGCGACCTCAAAAGGCTACTGATTAACTAAAATTTGAGGCTTATAGTAAATTAAGTATTGACAGTAAGAATAAAATAGAATTCCGGGTGAAGAACGAGATAACCCATTAGTTGATGGAGATGAACGGTTTCTACAACATAGACCGTTGCCGTCGAAAAAATAATAATTCTGGTATACGATTAGTAGTAGTTCCAGTTTAACGACACTGTGATAACAAGATCATTAGCGTCGCCCTCCTCCTTTAACAAGGCTTGGGACTGACACTGACAGAGTACAATCAGCGGCGTAGTTACGATTGAACGGAATTAGCTTCTATATAGCGTCGCAAAGAACCGATTTCATGGTGTCTAAGCGTAATGATATTAGACGTAAATTTGAGTGTGTGTACCGACACATTGTGTCTGACTCAGGTCGTTGACGTATTATACCTCACCATTCACGATAGTCTATATGGAATTATTATTAATCCAATATTTAACGACATCCTATAGCTACAAGGCTGTTGACGTCTTTAAGTTTTTGGTGTATTTCTGTTCATTTTATTGTAATGTTCTCATAAGTTTTCTTTTTCTTTTCTCGTCTTTGATTCCGTTTCTGATAGGATGTTGACGTATTTAAAGTTTCTGACGGATTAAGTTCATTTTCGTATACTGTCTGTCATCAGTTTGCGTTCTCTCTTCTTGGCTTGAATTCCATTTCTGACAGAATGCTGTGATTTGACAGGCGATTGTTGTCCATCTCTTATTCATATAAGTCATTATATACTGTTTTCTCGTCAATCTTATTAACAATATTTTATAGAATATCTATCTAAATTACCATCAAACTATCAATATTACATTTAAAGGAAATGTTCAATATTCATTATCCATCAGTCATAGTACATACAGATTCAATTATCAATTTCAACATGACAATCAAAGTATCAATATTATTCAATATTGGTTTTATGTATTACAAAATTAGCTCTAAAATGAATCGTATTCATCAACAAACACAAACCAATTTTAAGCAATAACTAAGGACCAAGAATATTAGAAATATTATTAAGCATCAGTTTTATGATTTTTATTCAATACGAAAAGAAGAAAACAAAAATCACATCATAAATCCATACATTTAACATTATGAACAAACCAATTAACATGTTATAAACAAGGAATATTATTATAAAAAGAAGTTATAATACTTTTTACTCAATTAACCGTTATGCAACTGTATTTAACCATTATTTATTGCCGTTACCTAGATTATGTACTTACTCACAGCACCTATAGATAGTATTTTCAGATATAATTACTCTATTTATTTATAATCTCTACATGATTTTCCCATTAGTAATGTTCATGAGTATATTATATACTTCGAGACAAATATCTGGAATAGACAATACACTTTTAACAGTGCATTCCACTTTTTTCAACGTACATTTTTCAAGTATTAATTTTGATATGTCATGTTTTTTACAAGCAATTAATATATGATCAATGGTTTCAGGCACCTGGCATTCAGAACATAAATCCGTTGTGCTTTTACCTATATGTTTCAACCACGTATTAGTTAAGATATGTCCCATTCTAAGTCTATTAATTTGAACTTCACGTTTCCTTAGAGAGTCCATAAATTTTACATTTGTGGATACCAAAGGCTGAATAGATTTATAAAATCTTCCTTTTGATTCAAGATTATATTCAATTTGCCATTTATTAGTTACATAACTCCTTATTAAAGAATAGATTTCCTTTAATTCTAAATAATTTGTTGAATTAATCTCAGATATTTCCAGCCCCTTCTTTGCCAATGTGTCTGCCATTTCATTTCCAGATAAACCGACATGACTCGGGATCCATGCTACGAGAACAGTACTATGTTTTAGTTTATTAATATTATCTATAAATTCAAGAAATAGATTAGGCCGTGAACAAGACCTAATCTCTTTTATTGATGTTGCTACACTCAATGAATCAGTAAATATTATATATTTATTTGCGTTTTCATTTTCATTTTCAATAATCAATTTTATTGCTTCAATTATTGCTGTTAATTCAGCTGAATAAATCGAGGAGTCATTTGCTATTCTATAAATATTATGGATCCACATAGAAGGTATACAAAAAGCTGCTGAAACTATATTTTCAAGTTTAGATCCATCTGTATATATGGATGTATAATCAAGATATTTATTAATTAATTCTAGTGACAAAGGTGACATAATATCAGGGGAGTCTGTCTTTTTGTTGATATGCTCTTTCAAGGACAAATCAACTTTAATGACCCTATCAAGCCACGGAGCTGTTGGCTGATAAAATGGTGATTCAAATGGTTGAGTAATTAAGGAGAAAAAGTGTTCAGTTCTTTTAAAAATGGAATTTTGTTTAGCAGAAGATGCACGACAGTAATTTGACCAGTGATCTCGCATAGCTTCAGCTGCTGGGTGATCTTTTGAACTGATGATCTTAGATCCAACCTTGAGCGAGTTGTTCAAGCGACGTAGGTGAAGTGGTAATTCACCACACTCATTTTGAAGGGCCATGATTGGGGTGCCTTTAGCTGATCCACACGCTAATCTCAAAGCCTCAGACTGAATATTTTGTAATTTTTTCAACTGGTTAGAGCTAGCTGTGCTATATGCCACATCTCCATAATCAAGAACTGATCTAATAATTGCTTTATAAATGGATAAAAGGGCTCTCTTGGATGCTCCCCATCCATATCCAGATACAGCTCTCATTATGTTCATTCGTTTTTTACATTTAGTAACATTGTAATCGATATGGGGATTCCATTTTAATTTAGAATCAAAGATAACTCCCAAGAATTTGGCAGTGTTCTCTATTTTAATTTCTTTTTTATTAAGAGTAATCCGTAATTTGGGTAATTTCCTCTTTCTTGTAAATACTACTCCAGTGGTCTTAGTTAAAGATATTTTAAATCCGTTTTTATCACACCAGTCGTTAATTTCATTAATAGCTTTTTGGATTTTATCCTGGAGTAATTTTATGTTTCGACTAGCATAAAAAATTGCACTATCATCAGCAAATAATGATAATTCGACATTTTTCCGAACCAGGATCAGATTATTTATCATTATTAAAAATAATAATGAAGAAATAACGGAACCCTGTGGTGTCCCATTTTCTTGAGAGAATTTTTCAGATAATTCTATTCCTACCTTAACTTGAAAAGTTCTGCTAGCTAGGAATTTAGAAATCCAGTCAAAAATGTTTCCCGTTATTCCGATTTTATGTAATTTTTCCAACAAAGTTGGAACATGGAGCATATCATACGCTCTTACAAAATCAATAAATATTGCTACGACATTTTGTTTATTGTTTAGTTTTTATGTATATAATCTTGAAGTCTAAGAATTTGATCTATAGTGCTTTTAAGCTTTCTAAATCCAGTTTGATACGGAGTCAGAAGTTTATTGGTTTCTAAAAACCACTGTAATCTGTTTGTTATCATCTTTTCCATTATTTTACATAAAGTTGGTGTAAGTGAGATTGGTCGATAAGATTCAGGAGCTGTAGGATCTTTATTTGGTTTAAGAATAGGCACAATTATGGCGTGATTCCATTCTTTTGGGAGTACACCTGTTGTCCATACTTTGTTGTAAAAAGATAACAACACTTTTCTGACACTTTTGTGGAGATGCTTAATTAAATCATAAGGGATTCGATCCTCGCCTGGAGATTTGTTATTTTTTGAGGCGTCTATGGCATCTTGAAGTTCTCGAATAGTGAAGATCACATTAAGAGCTTTTGCATCATTATTATACTGATTTGATAATGTTTCATTTTCATTATCTTTATTTTGTAAATAATTTAAGAATTCATCTTTGTAATTTGAAGTACTACTGGCTTGGGAGTAAGTTTTTCCTAATAAATTAGCTTTCTGTAAATTAGATTCAGCCTTAGTGTCCTCACTCTGAAGGGTAGGAATGGATGTTGCAGATGACACTGCTTCCATTCTGCGTGCCATATTCCAAATCGATGATAATTTTGACTGATTATTTAATTCGCTACAGTAATTTTCCCAGCTAGTTCTTGCCTCATCTGCTATCACTCTTTTTGCTAGTGCATTTTGTCTCTTAAACTCTACATAATCATCTAGATCCTTTGACTTGTTCATTTTATTACGAATTCTATTTCTCTCATATATTGCTCTATTACAATTTTCGTTCCAAAACGGTAACGGTTTATGTCTTTTATTTTTACTTTTGATATATTTTTTAGTTGGAATGACAGAATTGGCTAGTGTTGAAATAGCTGTTGTTAAATTTAAGAAGGTTTGATTTATGTCTTCTTCTAAAAGTTTATCTGTAATATGAAATTTACTTTCATTTTTGAAATTTTTCCAATCTGCCTTTTTCAAATTCCATGCATGCATTCCCATGTTATCTTCAAGAGTTATAATCTCATTAACTTTTGTAATGGCAGGGAGGTGATCTGATCCTAACGAGGTATTTTCAATAAACTGGGAACAATTAAGCGCTAGCTAGATCAGGAGATGTGATTGTTAAATCAATAACAGAATTTGTTTTAGATTGATTAGAGGTTATATGAGTTGCTTTACCAGTATTTAATACCGTGAGATTGTTTTCTATTATTATAGCTTCCAAAATTCTACCGTTTGAATTATTCAGACTACTTCCCCACATTTTATTGTGAGAATTAAAATCTCCAACTGCAATAGTTCTTTTGTTTCTAAATATGTTATTCAATGTTTCACAATCTATCTTAGCTGATGGAGGAATGTAAATGTTAAAAATTTGGATGGGACCCATATTAGTATTAATTTCCAAGCACTGACTTTCAATATTTGGAATTTCTTTACTTTTAATAATAGTGAAATTCAGTCCATTTTTTATTAAGAAGGTTAAGCCACCTCTCTTACTTACACCTGGATTATCTCGTCTTACCATATTATACCCATCAAAAATAGGGTTTCTTTTATGCTCGTTCATGAAAGTTTCCTGTATGCAAATTAGATCTGGTGAATGTATACTATGTCTTAGATAATTCTTTAATTGATCCTTATTTTTAAGTAATCCTCTAGCATTCCATTGTCTATATGGAAGCTTGCACGATTCTTTTATATAGCGTCTAAAAGAAACTATTTAAAGGTGTCTAAATATAATAACGTAAATTTAAATTTTTGTCGACGTCTTGACAATGTGTCTGACACAGGGCGTTAGCGTCGACTTTACTAAACTTCGACAATTGATGTGGGGCTGTGGGCTTATGGCGATTGAATGGATGCTTCCAGAGTTTAATGATATGTTATGGCAACAAAGACCCTTGACTTCAACAGAATCATTTTGGCATATTAGGGCCTACAGCTCGATGTGTATCGGAACATAGCATAAATGAGAATTTATAAAGCTCAACTTTCAGGAAATACTCATCAGCTCCTGACCCAATAAAGAGAAACCTCATTCAAAAAGTATTGACTGTAAGCACTTGCGGATCAGAGAATGAGAAAGGATGACTAACTCAGCTCTAGTTTTATGAGGAAGGTTGTTCCAGGCGACAGGGCCGACGAAAGCACAGCTTCTGTGCAGAGCTGTAGAGAAACGAGCCCTGGATAGGGGGGAGGGGGTGCGGGGGAACGAAGAACACCCTGATCGACCGAACGAATGGACCTGCGGCCAGGAACAGACGAAGCCGATACACACAGTGAGCCAATTATAAGATGGGACAATTCCCACCAAGCAGTTTTGCATGAAAGTTAAAATCTAAAATTCAATGCGTTGAGTGATTGGCAACCAGTGCAAAGTATCACGCATGTAGGTAGATATGTGGTACATTTCGGGATGCCATCAATTAAGCGAGCAGCAGCATTAAGAAGAACAGACCAGCATAGATGGCATTTCCAAAGAGATTATTTAAGGAGACGAAAGCGTGGATCAGTGCAGAAGCAGATTGTGTAGTAAGTGATCGTCACATTGAACGGATCTGACGGAGATTATAGTAACAGTTAAGATATACATTGTTAACATGCAATGTCTAGCGACATCTTGTGGCTGGCGGAACAGATAACGTCGACCTTACGTTAACTGAAGATTTTTTATTCTGTCCCTCCATTGTTTTAAAAGTATAGTTTGGCATGAAAGATTCCAATTCTTTCTCCCCTTTACGACTGACCGTTCCTCTTATTCAAGTATTGACTTTGGCAATTAATCTTCATTCATTCATTCATTCATTCATTCATTCATTCATTCATTCATTCATTCATTCATTCATTCATTTGAAGCCGTTAAGGTCGATAAGAAGCAATTTCATTACAGTTACACTTTTAGATGAACTATCCAGAGACAATCGAGTGAACGAAATTGACGACTATACAGGGTCAGAAATACAATTTAAAATTCGCTTAATAGAGGTTAATATCGATAATTATTAATGGTATTATTGCTATTATTTAGCGGTTAACGAGACCTGGACGTTTTTTCAAGGATCGGCTATTAAAGGAATTATATGAGTAATTTATATAGGGTCGTCAAAGGCAATTTAAAGGTGTCGAAGAAGATCTTTAAGTTGGCGATAGAATTAAGTGTTTCCAATGATAACGCTGTCGCAGCTTTTAAATCGACTTTATGGGATATATCTAGCTATGAGAAGTTACAAAACGTTTACGAAAGTACGCATAAGTAAGTAAGTAAGTAAGTAAGTAAGTAAGTAAGTATATTGCGCTATAAATCCATTTGATTAGAACGCATGATTGGTTGACCAGTTTAAAAATGGCAGAGAGAAGATTTTCTCTTTCGAGTAAGTTCTTAGACTGAATTCGATTTGATGAGATAGATTCTGTGGATGAATTTCGGGATGCCACCAATCAGGTGAGTTGCAGCACTAAGACCCGACGGTAATTTCCAGGTAAGAGAGAAGCCCAGAACAGAATATAAAGCATTCTTTAAGGAGATGAAAACGTGGATCAGTGCAGAAGCAGCCTTTGTAGTAAGTGATCGTCACACAGAACGAATATAACGGAGGTGATAGTAACAGGTACGATATGCATTGTTAACATGCAATGTCTAGCGACATCTTGTGGCTGGCGGAACAGATAGCGTCGACCATACGTTAGTTGAAGATTTGTCATCATGTCCCAGACAAGAGAGGTGATGTCGTTCATTGTTTCAAAGGCACCGTATGGCATCAAGGGCATTTAAGGGAATCGTATGGCTTAAACGAAGCCAATTCACGCTTCTCTGTATGACTGACCGTGCCTCTTCTTCAAGTATTGACCTGTAGCACGGAGACTGCGCATCAACAAAGCCAAATAATCCGCAGCATAAAGTTTCCCACCATATTGGGCTCCCATGGACCGTACCACACTAAATGTTGCCCTGAATTAATTAATTCAAGCCGTTAATGTCGATAAGAGCAATTTCTGTAGAGTGTCCTTGTTAGTTGAAATATCTTGAGACAGTCGATTGAATTACGATTATACAGGATCGGAAATACGAGTTAAAATTGTCTGAACAGAAGTAATTTTAATAATTACTTAGCGTTTAACGACATCTGGGCAGTTGAATTCAAATGGTGGGGATGGGCTCCGAATTCTAACTCGTACCATTTTTTAAAATTTATTTATTACGTCAGAAAACAAATCGCAGTACAATCATGACAGAAACAGATCAATCACTGCGCAACAGGAAGCCAGGAAAGAGCTAAAAGCTTATACCACCCTGGCCCATAGTACCTGGTTCACATTTAGGTCAACGTTTAAGTGTCACACAGATCTAGACAAGTTATGCTGTTAACAGGCAGCTGATTCCAAACATAAATCAAAGAAATAAACTACTGAACCTTATTGAATTAGGAGGGACACCAGTCACAACTAGCCTCCCATTTGCTCGGACTAGGAATTAAAGCGAGTCCTGCATTAAAGGCGGTTATTTTTTTTTTTATTTTTTTTTATCTTTTAATAAATGTACAAAATATTTACAAGCAATTTACAACATTCATTAGCATACTCAGTACAAGATACATGCACTGAAGTGATGCAAAATTAGTTGAAAAGTCTATTATCAGATTTTCAATTGTCATTTCTTTTGCAATGCAATACAGTATATTATGCACTTAAGCAATATAACACTGATTGAAATTAGTCAGATTTTCAATAATATTGTTTCTATGATGTAGTACAGTAGTTATGTACCTAAGCAATGTTATACTGATTTAAGTGTTTACAGATTTTCAATATCATCTTATACAGGAATGTTCTTTATAGGCAACGTAGAACTGATTTAAATGTTTACTGTCAGATCTTCAAAATCATTTTTAAGATGCAGTACAGTACATAAGCACTGTTCAAAGCAATAAACATGTAATACAAATTGAAATGGCTACAATCAGATTTCCAATATTAAGATACAGTGCTGTCAGTACAGTAAAGATGCATTGGAGCAATGTAATACTAATTGAAATATCTACAATCAAATTTTCCATATCTTTTTTTTAACATACAGCCCATAGGCCTACACATGCACTGAAGCAATGTAACAGTTTTAAATGATTCCAACAAGACATTGTTTACATATATTCTGTTGTTTACAGAATATCTATCCTTAATGTTGAGATACTTTGTTAATCTTCCATTGCTCAATAAGTTCTAAAGAAAAGATCTATTTACTAATTTAAATCTCCTTTGCCACAGAAGCTCTAAGGGAACTTTTACATGTATCTACACAGTCATGTTTATTATAACTTGGTCACCTTCTACTTTTGCAAGGAGAGGGGGATTTCCTCTGCACCAGATATTGACAAAAGTGTTTCTATCGAGTCTCACAAAGTCTGCTTGTATGCGTGTTTTTACAGAGTGAACAAACAATCGGAGAATATCAAGGCTCGACAGTTTCTTTTTGTCATATTTGACCCTGTATCTTTGAGTCCATATGGCTAATTTTGCTTCACCGCTCAATACAAGAAGAGTTGTTGTATCCAAAGTGTTTAAGTCCATTGTCTGTTGAAAGCGAACAAAGTTCTGATCTATTTTAATGGCTTTGTCGGCAATGTCAGACATGATCCGTTCTATCCAATGCCACAGGAGATGAACCTCTCGACATGCGAAGAAGAGATGGGTCAGAGTCTCAGGCATGTTGCAGAAAGGGCAGCGATTGTGGCGGATGATCTGGAGACTGTAGAGGTAGTCGTTAACCGGAAGGACTCCATGAGCGATCTTCCAGCTAAGTTCTCGTGCTTTAGGAGATACAAAACGATTTGTAACAGCGTGCCAAGTTTGTGTGAAGTCGATCAAAGGGTGTTTATTCATAATTCGTGGTGGCTGGACCAAAGGCTTCTTGAGAACAAAGTACGTGTTTTTCGCGTTGTAGTCTTTCACTGGAAGAAGAGGTTCGAGGGAAACAACACGACGGAAGACAGTCAGCGCTTTCTCGTAAAAAGGAGAAGGACATTCAGCATGTGGACGAAGATTGGATGCAAAGGCGGGATTATGGTGACGAAGTTGCAGGCCAATCCAGTAGATGGCAAAGTCTTGCCATTTAAGATCAGAGGCAGTTAGCAGACGCTTGACGTGAGTGCAGATGAGTGAGTCCAGTTTGGATCCTATGTCGATGACACCAAGTCCACCATTCGAAGAAGTCTCTATGATGGTTTTCCTGCTGACGAGTTCCGTCTGACCACTCCAGATGAAACTGAAGATGGCTTTATTGATGTCTTTGATGGTGGTGGAGGGAAAGAGCATACAGGAACCGACATACCAGAGTTTGGAGCATATTGCTGTGTTAACAAGTAACGCTTTGGCTGACACTGTGAGATTTCGTCCTCGGTACAGGTTTACGGCTTTCTTGACTTTATCGAGGATGGCGCTGCCATTTTGCTGTGTTGAATTCTCTCCAAAGAAGATACCATAGATTTTAATGCAGGTTGACCATTGGAAACCAAAAAGAGAGTCACTTCTATTTCTCCATGGACCTAACCAAAGGCCTTTGCATTTGTTTTCGTTGATTTTAGCTCCGGATGCTTTTCCATAAACACAGAACCATTTCAGAGTCGTCTCAATGGATCTTTCTGATGTTATTATTGTGTTTGTGTCATCAGCATACTGTGAGAGTCTGATGTCTTCCTGTGCTGCAGGCATTTTAAAACCATCAAACGAAGGATCGTTCCTTATGGCTTCAGCAAGAGGTTCGATACAGAGAATGTACAGAAGGGCTGACAAGGGACAACCTTGTCTCACACTTCTGGTGACTCGAAATCTTGGTCCGATCCAACCGTTGACTATTACACTGCTTTCCACGTTTGTATAGAGCAGAGTAATCCATCTGATGAATGTTTCACCAAAACCGTATGCTTTTAGTATCTCAATGAGATAGTGGTGAGATACTCGGTCGAAAGCTTTTTCTTGGTCGAATGAAACGACTGCGGCAGGAATGTTTTTAGTATTACAGTAATCAGCAATGTTTCTGATAAGGTGGAGATTGTCAGTGATGGATCTGCCAGGTACACTACACGTTTGGTCGGGATGTATGCACTCTGAGAGAACTGATGCTAGGCGCTTGGATAGTACTTTTGATAAGATTTTATAGTCCACGTTTAGCAAAGATATGGGTCTCCAGTTTGTCAAAAGATCTGCCTTTGACGAGTCCTTGCAAGCAAGAGTGATAATGCCATATCTTTGAGTTTCTGAAAGTAAATTCATTGTGAAAGCGTTATTCAAAACCTCCACAAAACCGTCCTGGAATAAGTGCAAGAATTTTGCGTAAAATTCTCTAGGAAGACCATCTGATCCAGGCGACTTGTTATCGTGCATATCTTTAATGGCTGCTCTGCACTCACCGACTGAAACTGGCCCTTCACACATTTCTGCATACATCTCCGGTAGTTTATGTACAAAAGGTTTCAGTCTATCAATGGCGTCTGTTTCAATAGGCTCCATTGAATAAAGACATTTATAAAAGTTGCTTGTTTCTTTAATTATTGATTTCCTGTCTGTCACTTTAACCCCGTTAATCAAAAGTTCCCTTACAGTTGCTTTTTCCTTACGAGATTTTTCCTTTCGGAAGAAGAACTGAGATGGTTTCTCTTCCGCATCTAGAATCTTTGCTCTAGATCGGATTTTTGCTCCTTCAGCTCTTTCGTCGAGAAGATCTTTGAGTTCTTTCTTTAAGAATGAAAGGTGTTCCTCCTGTCCTCCAAGAACGTGGACTCTCATTTCCTGCATGTCTTTGATGCGCCGTTCAAGGTCTCTGACCTTGCACTTGGTGTTGTCAGCAAGACGCATAGAGTGGAGAATGAGAAGTTTCTTGAAACGTTCCTTTGTAGATTCAGTTTTACTTCGATTGCTGATTCTCATGATAGCTTGCAGGTCAACATTCGCATTTAACAGCCACGAATCTATAGCGTAGATAAACGCGATTTAAAGGTGTGTCAAGAAATTATACAGCTCTTTAGCATTTAAATAACAATAACGCAGTAATAAAGATTGATGTAATGAATGCAGAAAAATAATTATATTTATTATGTTTACTTTCATTACTATAGAAAAAACAATAAATATTATTACTTTTAGTATTATTATAATTATTATGATCCAAAAAAATTGCAATAAGGCCTATGCACTGTATTTCTGGAAAACCTTCCCCTGTCGTCTTATACGTTTCAAACATTTCGACCTGTCACGAAGTCCTGGTTGAAGTCCATCGTTTCTGCGATCAGTCGAAGGACGTCCTGTAGTCTCCAATTGAGTCCGTTCTTGAGGAAATGTCTTAGGTTCCTCTGTGCGAACTTTCCGAACAGAATCCGATTACGACGAATCACTTTCTTCAGCTGACGGAAGAGACTTACCAATCAACCATACAGCTACTCACCAAGTAATTGTAAATTGTAATTCGTAACTTCTATAGCGCTAGTGTATAGTGCACAAGGCATCAACCGATGGGCACCAAAACCAAAGCGTAATCAGGTCAATATCCAGAAGATCAGTCCGTAAGACAGAGAGGCAGCCTCCATCACTCCCTTGCTTTTGGACTGGGACTTCGAATCAAATCTACCTCACTGTTTCCGTTTATGGCTGATCATTTACCACTTGTGTAGCTTTAAGAGCAATAGCAACTATGTTAGCTATCTGCATAGATTAATGTGAATGCTGTTTTTGCAATTCTTAATGTATGACATCAATGGTCGATTTTGCCACGAGATGCCATTATACAAAAGAATTAAAAACATTCACTGCTCTAAAAATTAGACACCTCTGAATAAGTTGGTTGATTTATTTTAAATGGTCTGGTTTCAGGAAATTTGGACGAAGTGAAAGATTTGGATTGGATCCAGAGTTTAACGGCAGCTTATGACAACATAGGCCGCTGCCCCCAAAAAAGTTTATTTTTTGGCATATTACAGCTCTTTTTGATTAAGTGACGAAAATAATCTTTATGTACAGTAGGGTGGTTCACATATGCATGGTCAAAAACCAAGTGCAAGCTAGAAACCAGGGCACCCTCTCAGTTTGTTAGACCTATCAATAGTATTATTTAGACAAAATTTCAGCTTTCAATTCCAACGGGAAGACGGTGCTCACGGACTGTGTAACTTTGCCTGATATCGATAAAAAGACACTAATTGTGGAAATGAATGCGTCGAGCATACTTTCCCGTTCGAATGTGTTTTATTTCACGATAAATCAAATTTTACTGTAATTTTACAACGCATGTGATAGTAGAACAGTTAGTCAGGTTGAACTGTAAAATTTCAGTAGGTTTGAAGAATTGGAAATGTCCAAAAATTGAAAAAACATCGTTCAGACCATGAATGTCGATTGTTCCGATTTTATGACTTCAACACCCGCTACAGTCAGTCTTACAGTCTAGAAACTGCAAGCACTGCGTCAACAGCCTTCTTTGCTGTTGTGAGGCAAATAGCATTCCTATTTGCCACGACCACTTGAAGAAGACACTGCTTTCGTCTTCATTATTGGTGATGAGTCGGTTGAATAATTCCTCGAACAACTTCACACACCTCTGAGCCGTGTCGTTCACAACTGCTGAATCTCTCTCTACCTTGTTTGTAATCCTCATTCTCGATCCATTTTTCTTGTGGAAGTGTAATAAAGTAATCACTAATCTTCAGGTGTGACATCAGTGTCAGTTTTCACCGGGTTGCAAAATCACCCAGGCAAGCCCCTCCTTCAGTACCGCAGCATCACCTCTCACCTTCCTTTCACCAGGCTTTGCAGTTAAACTGTGAACAATATTCACCTTATCTGTTACTGGACGTTGGTCTGAGAACAGTGCCAGACGGCCCAGACCTACAGCCTCATCTGAAAGGCATAACTAGTAGTTTCTAGGGCCTTCCTGGCAGCAACGCTGATCTCGGGGGTCAACTGACTCATATTTTCCTAGATTAATCCAAAGTGACAGATCTTGTCCTGGGGCGTCAGCAGCAAGTGAGACCTGTGTCCATGCTTTTGTGTAAAGAAGGGCAACAAAGCTGCACAAATGGATGAATCTGAGTTTCTATCTTCTTCGTTTGATTGAATAGGCCTACACCACGTTGATCACGAAAAAGGTAGATTTTGATGGCATACAGTAACCTGGCCATCCAACTTGCATGGTGAATTGGCCCAGGGCTCTCCAGTGAATTATTGAAGGCTAACTTACAAGACAACCATTTTCAGCTCAATGTGTTCTTGGTTGTCATCGCTGATCTCTGAATCTGATTTTCTTTCAGTAAACTTCTTGAGAAAACTGAGTGCTGTTTCATGATAGGGTTCAGTGCTGGATATGACATTCAGTCCTGTATCACACTTTCCCAAGCAGCTTTATATGTCTGGAAGATTGGAATATGTGGTGAATTAGATGGACCGCAGCATATTAAGCACTTAGGCTAAAATCATCGCAGGCCAACCACAGGAGCTCTCGACCTATCTTGTCTTCCAGCAGAACGCAGACTCCGTTGAAGAGCTCAGTGTTGACAGGTATCAAAGCTCAAGGTTTGAACCTTGTCAGTGAGTTTCCACAACTCCAGAAGATTATGAATGGCAATGGATTCATTGTATACTGTCCCACAGGCTAATTTCGGCACACCGAAAAGCTAAAATGTTAAATTATGAGCTCATAAATTTCATTGGCAAATGGTAAATTTGAAAATTCTCTTCTGAAAACATGTGTGCCAAAAACACAGAAAGTAGACACCATGACCTTCAACAAGAACTTTACATTCTGTTCAAAATACCAGTTAGTAAGTAAGTAAGTATAACACAGCAGAAACTATTTGAATCTCATCTCCATGACAAATGTTGAGTTGTTGGCCAAGTTATACGACATCAAGATTTACCGCTAATGCTACTACATGGTAATATTTCAATGTCGTTGAGCACCATCTTCCAGCTGGAAAAAGATGCTGAAATTTTATCTCAATAATACTATTGACAGGTCTAACAAACTGAGAGGGTGCCTTGGTTTCTAGCTTGAACTTTGTTTTTGTGAACCACCCTAATGTACAGTGGATATAAAAGCAATATAAAGGCGTCTAAGTGTATTCCAATATTTTGTGCTTATCGAACCTTTCTCCTTTCTCCCGAACAGCATACAAGCGTCAAAAGTCTAATAATGAGTAAATATAATCTAATAGATTTCTGTATAAATGCAAGTACATAAATTGAAGACCGTCATTGCTAGAGTTCTTCAGCAGAAAATGACTATCGCCGCTCGCTAACAACTAAAGCCGTGACAACCCTGATGCATTCATATGCACCAGCGTCGACAGGAGCCAGTGAAGATCATAATCATTGGCCATGTATGTGGAGGTGTGAGAGTACCGAGGTAGACATGCAATTATCTGACGATTGAACGAAAATAAGGTTTATATATTTTAGTTGAAAAGCAATATAAAGGTGTCTTAGTGCATGAGAATATTTTACCGATTAAAGAGCGTTTCTCATTTCTCCCCAACAGTGTATAAGCATCATTGATCTAATAATGAGTAAATGTAATGTAATAAATTAGTAGGTAAATACATAATTTGTATAGCGCCTTTTCTACAGTACTTGAACAGAAGTGACGTTAAAAAAACGATGAACTTAAAAGGCAGAGTAACGAAGGAGGAGCAGTGTTAATAGTGTCAGGTAGTGCTAATCTCAAGCCTGGATAAACGAGGAGGGCGACACAAACGGCCTTGGCAGCCGTAAGATGTCGTTGAACACTGAAAACTACTATTATAGTAGTTTTCAGTGTTCAACGACATCTTACGGCTGCCAAGGTATAATACTGGCTGTTCGAATTGGATATGGAACATTTGCAGTAGGTCTAAACTGCGAATTGCCTAAAAACCTTGATCCATCTGATTGTGTTACGGTTTGTAATTGCAATCTCGATACCAGTATACAGACCATAGGCTGCACTGTCGGTGGGAATATGAGACTGCGAAGGGAGGATTGCCACCCGCTATCATTTGCCGAGGTTTAATGTAATGAAGTCGGTAGCTACTTCATAGAAGTTCACACCCATGGCTCATGCCTGTCAGGGTAAGCTTAGGGTACTGTTCTTGATTTTTGCTTTTATTAATAGAGGATTCGAATAGATGAAAATAGCCAGCAGAGAATAATTACAATTATTAAATTATTTTTATTGATTGCTTTACTGATAAAAGACCGATTAGGTATGGATAGAAAACAACTTGGTTTTTAAAGTTTAAATGGCGATAAAAGGGATCTATATGAAGGTTAACGTTACTATTATTAATATCACTATTAGGTGTTTCAGGACATCTTGTGGCTGAAAGATTCTTGCTTATTCATAAATGGATTTGGAAAATGTGATTGATAGGGATGAATAGTTTTCAGTGTTATACGACGTCTTACGACTGCCAGGGTTGTTGAATTCGACCGTTAATCACCTTTTCTCTTCACCGGTAATGTCTTTAAACTAGTAAGATTGTTTGGTTAGTAACTGTTTAACGACACTGTTTCATAACATAGATGATTAACGTCGGCCTCCTCCTTTATCCTGGCGTGGGACTGGCACTATTAGAGATTAAACGAAAATGACAATCATAAAGTAGTAGTTTCAGTTTAACAACTCTGTGTGATAACAAAGATCATTATCATTGCCCTCATCCTTTAACGAGGCTTAGGACTGGCACTGCCAAAGTGCGAGCATAATAGCGTAGTTACAATCAAGCGTCGCGAATTACGATTTAAAGATATCTAAACAGAGACTAATGTTAATATTATTCGCAATATTATTCAGTGTTTAACTACATCTAGTGGCTGCCAGGACCGATGACGTCGACCTTAGGTTAAGTGTTAATGACGGCTCAGTCTTTCAGTTAAATCCGACTTGCGAGTGAACATCGTCGTATATCGCGGTCGTAAATGCGTCCAAATGGAGAATATAATTCGGCGTTTAATTACTTCTTGTTGCTACCAAGGCCGTCGACGTCTTATTCATTTGAGAAGGGATCAGTGAGTTATGATAGCAAAATTTTAAGGAACGATTAGTAATATAAACGCACAGACATCTCCCTGCGTGCGTGCGTCTATCTGTGCAGCTGAAGCCTGTAACGCTTACGTCATTCCACGTCATCGCTATAACCGAATACAGAAGTTGTCATAGCAACGCGAGATAATGCAACACGACATGTGGAAGGGAGAGTGAGGGACGGATTTTGAAGGGTGGGAAGCAGATACGGACGGCCGGGACGGACGGCAAGGAAGTACGGGAGAGGGAGGGAAGGACTGACGGACGGAGAAAGGGAGGGAGGGAGGGAGGGAGGGAAGACATGCACGATCACCGCGAGAGACGTGGTGGAGGGAGGGACGGACTTTGAAGGGAGGAAAGGAGGTACGGACGGCCGGGACGGACGGCCAGGAAGTACGGGGAGGGAGGGAGGACTGACGGACGGAGGAGCGAGGAGAGGGAGAAGACACGCACGATTGCCTCGAGAGACGTGGTGGAGGGAGGGACGGACGTTGAAGGGAGGGAAGGAGGTATGGACGGCCGGGACGGACGGCAAGGAAGTACGCGGGGAGGGAGGTAGGGACTGACGGACGGAGAAAGGGAGGGAGGAGGGAGAGTGAGGGAGGGAGGGAGGGAGGGAGGAGGGAGGGAGGGAGGGAGGGAGAGGGAGAAGACACGCAGGATCGCCGCGAGAGACGTGGTGGAGGGAGGGACGGACGTTGAAGGGAGGGAAGGAGGTACGGACGGCAGAGAAGTACGGGGAGGGAGGGAGGGAGAGAGAGAGGGAGGGAAAGTGGAAGGGGAGGGAGAATGGGAGGGAGCGACGGAAGGACGGATGGACGGACGGACGGAGGTAGGGAGGGAGAGGGAGAAGACTTATGTCAATCATAGCACGAGAAGACACATCTCTTGACATTTTAAAATTGTTTTAACCGTCTTAGGACGGGCAAACATCTAGTATATATTATAGAGCGTAAAGAAAGCGATTTAAAGGTGTCTAAGTAGATTGAGATTATTAGCATTCATAAGCATCGACTGCCTAAGAAAAGGGTAAGAACACTTTTAGACCTAATCTAAACGCCATCAGTTACTGTAGTTAATGGACGATCATGATTACTAATACAAGTTGGAGGTGAGAAATATGCTGTGAGTTTTCTTTGCGCTTAGTAACACGCCTGTACAAGAAACTATTCACCGTAGTTGGGCCATTATCCCAAAAGTGTCCAATTTGGTTTTTGAAAAATGAAATTTTTTTCTCTCCCAAACTTTCTTGCAAGTATGTTTTTTAGTCGGCTACTATGTTAAATTTAACTAATATGAAAGAAATCTAGTATATTTGTAATCGCAAGTTAATTATTTTTAACATTTTATACAAAAGAAACTCCTGATTTGTCATTACCATCCCCCTTTTTTACTTGATCACACAGACCTGAAATATACATCTGGTGTTTAGATTTTTTGCAATTATAAACTAGATGATACCAGCAATTATTTGAAATACTGCAGGCATTTCCTTCACAAAATATATTAGTCTGGTGCTGAGAAATTAAGCAATTTATCGAAATTATTAAAAATCCACTATAGTATTTTCAGTGACAGAAAAAATCTGTCCAGCATTGACTACAACTGTGTATTATATGCATTAGGTGCAACTTGGCAAACATGTTCAGAGTTCATAGTAAATTCTAATTACTTCCAAATTTCTATTTTTAATTTTTATATGAAATGGGATGGTAATGACCCTTGAGGATGGTAATAACAAATGCATCATTACCATCCCTAAGAAGATGGGACGGTAATGAGAAAATCGCAGAATTCTGAAAAAAAGGGATGGTAATGATGAAAAACAACCAGAGGATGGTAATGACATAATGCTGTCCTCAATGACAGCACATGAAACATTTCCATGTGAATTACTCTATGAGATAAGTAATTCAATCTGTTCCACAAAAGCCATGAAGAAAATCAGTTATAAATGTTGTAATCCACCCAACCCATGAAATACATAAATGGATGGCAATGATGCAGAAATTTTCTCTTCTCTAATTTACAGCAAACAAACCTTCATAAAATCAAGACAATCGAAAATATTCAAATGGACTTTCTGTTTTGTGTTAGAAGCGACCCAGATCTTGTTCTCGTTCTATTTCTTGAAGTAAGTAAGTGCGTTGTGTAAAAACGAGAGACTTTCAAAAAATGAGGATGGCAATGACGCGTATATCCCTGGACAAATTTTGTAGGTATTTTGGAGAAGGAAATACTATGGAAATCAGTGTAAATGTGTAATTACTGGATACTCTAGTTATTCATTAATCAAAATCAGAAACCTTTGTTACAGATTATTGCACCACATTTACGTGGCAGCTGAATGTCATGCATTGTACGTGGTGGCGGACAGGGGATGGTAATGACTTTTCGTGTACTTTTTGTAAAAAAAATAAAACCTTTCAAACATGTAAGAACTAAAATAGTGATGGAACATGTTCATCTTTTCATTCTTTCAACGAGGAAACAAAAAATTTGTACAAATTATGAAGAAACTCCTAGAAAAACACATAGGACACCAGTTTGCCACTTTTGGGATAATGGCCCAGTTATGAAATTAACTTTTCTATAGCTTCGGAAAGAAGCAATGTAAAGGTGTCTAAAGAGATTATAATTATTAGCAGGAGTTATTACATTTATTCTAGCGTCAGCCAGGGCTACTTTCGCCGACTTACATTACATTCACGGTTGTTTTATTTATTACGTTGAATGTTCATGAAAGTATCTGTAACTCAGTGTTGGGATGGTCTCGAACATGTCTGTAATGATGGTATCAATCGTCATAATAACAGAACGCTTTGTTTTGACTGTATAGCGTTTAGTAGTTTCAGTTTAACGACACTGTGTGATAACAAAGATAACATTTAACCCTCGGGCTACCAAGGGGGTGGTTGCCACCCCCTAGGTTTTTTTCATTTCAAACTATTTCCGTATGGAATAAAAATTTGACCTTTTAGGTAGCTGTAGGGGGTTCATTTACACACGTTTTGAGGTCAAATGTGAGATGATATCTCACACCGTTCAAAAGTTATACCCAATATACCCGAGGTACCAGGGGGGTGGATACCACCCCCCTCCCTAGATTTTCGACTATATCTTATCCGTCATTTAATATTAAGAGACACAAATTATACCATTCTATAGAGGGAATGTGGGGCTACATTTCTATGGTCACTGAGTTGACCTGAGACAACCGGAAGTGCTCAAAATAAATAATAATACGCGTAATATGCGTGAAAAATGGCTGAATGGAAGGACTCCCCCCTTAGTTTTTGTCTGTAGCGTATTCATTTGTCTTCCTGGAAGAGAAACAAAGATACCATTCTTTAGAGGGAATGAAGGGCTTCATTTGCATACCTAGATCTTTGTCTTTTGAATACCGGAAGTGATCAAAATAAATAATAATACGCGTAATCTGTGTGAAAATGGCTGAATAGAGCATTACAACGTAAACCGATATATATGTATGGATATATATGTATGGATGTACATTTATACTATATAAACATGTGTAGGGATGATTTTGTGTATCTTTTATACATAGATTAGTTTCAAAACACACATAATATTATATTTGTTTATCCAAAAAGTACAAAATGTACGCAATAATATACAATATTGCTAATTAATGGGTTCCTTTGTTAAAAGTGATGTAATTTCGAGGTGCATTCACATAATGTACAACTAAATATACCATTCTGTGCAGAAATGAATGCTGAATCCAATGGTATATTACAAGTTATGATATGTAAAACCAAACACGAAATCCAGGGGGGGGGTGGTAACCACCCCCTTTGGTAGTCCGTGTTACAAAAAAAGCTTGGTAGCCCTAGGGTTAAATATATTTATACATAAATTTATGTGCCACGAAAAAGGCGCTATATGAAGCTTGATGATTCATTGGCTGTTTTGATGCGACGCATGTCAACTAGGTCCAGTTCAACGAGGACTTCCGGGACCCTCATCGCCAGTTCATCGTGGAACCTCTCCATCGTCCGATCTCGAAACGAGGTGACCATGAGTCGAAGGCAGAGACCATCCTGGTGGAGGTATCGGTCGAAGTTACATTTCTTGTAGTGGTGGTTCATGCCAGTCTCAACAACGACGTCGACGTTCCAGCAGGGTGGTCCTTACCACCGTCCAGGGGTTCCCAGCAGTAGTGATTCTGCAGCCCAAGACAGTCCATCGTCCGCGTGATCGACTTGAACGAGTACCCGTAGCGGCTCGGGTGAACGCGGGTCTGGTAGTGCGGCGTGGTCAAGTATCATGGATCCGGAAGGACTGGTCCGAAGTCGAGGAAGAAGTAGACGTTACGAAAGGCGAAGGACTTGATGGGGAACTTAGAACCGGAAGTGGAATGGACCTTCGTCCTGGCGGCGTCCAGCATCTCTCTGTAGGTGCGGTGGGTATACCGCGAGATACGATCATCTCGTCGAAGTCTGTGCAGACGGTGTAGCGGTAGAGGTTTCGGTAGAGACAGTCGTTGAGGACGGGGGACATGTTGAGAAGGATTGGCCACTCCCCTTCCTCTTCCTCCTCGACCACCGTCGAAACTTCGCGGAACCTCACGAAACCAGTCCGATCGTAGCGACGAAGCACGGCCAGGGTTTCTTTGTCGAGGGAGTGGCCGTAGACGTTGGCCTCACCCACTCCCCAGATGCGGTGCAGCTCGAGCCACTCGACGAGTCGCAGAGGGTCCCTCTGCCAGTAGACGATCGACATGCAGTGTCCGAACTCAACGACTTCACTTGGATCGACTGGTTTCAGAGGAACTTGGACTTCAAGGACGTTGGAGGGATGGGTGTCGTACGACGTGACTATCGACACGTTTCTGGGCACCCGAGTACCCATGGGTTCCCGTGTATCCCCGGTTACCCGACACGAGAGGACATACTGTCTGAAGACCCTTCCGTCGCTCAACCGGATATCCGGTCCCACGGATTTCAGCTCGATCGACGTCACTTCCGGTGTGTTCTTCGAGCTGTACCACAGTAGGCAGTAGAGAGTACCACTCGTGTTCGTTCTGGTGTCGGCCACTCCTATGAGTCTTACGCTGGGTTGGTCGAGGGTGGGGCGATCTTCAAGGTAGGCAGAGTAGAGGAAGATGTCATGCTGGCGGTGACCATCTGCCAATCACTCCGGATCTTCTTAGGATGGAGTGGAGGGACGATTCCTTGTAGCTTTGCGTTCTCTGCTATGAAGCTCTCGAGGACGGTGGGTTCCGACGGCTCGAGGTGGTTCCACTGATGAGCGTTGAGAGAGGGAACTGATCCGGGTTCCACTTGGACTCGCCGAACATCCGTGGTTCTCGGCTGCGTGATGTTTGAATCCTTGATCCAGCGATCCATGTTCTCGGTTTCTGTTATCTGCAGAACTTTATTCCTATGATCCATGTCCCTTTGTTCCTGTATTTGTTTATATTTGTCCCTATTATACGTCATCCTCGGTTCCATGATATGTGGATATGTGTTACTGTGGTATAGGCTCCTGTAATCCATGATCCTGGGTTCCGTGGTCCCGTAATCGACGTTCCTGTGTTCCACCACTTTTTGATCCGTGATTGCATGATCCACCTTCCAGCGATTTATGTCTCGTGGTTCCTCGATCTTTGGATCTTTAATCATGGTCCTCTGAGAATCCATGTTCCTGGAAATCGTTACCAGTTTATCCTCGATCCTCATTTCGAGGATCCTGCTGATCGCTTCTGCGTCCTCCATCAGGTCCTTGAAGCCACGGAGGATGATGAGGATGAACGCAATGAAGACCAGAGGAATCAGGAGGAACGCATAGCAACGGATCCTCACGACACACATCCTCCGCAAACACATAATTTCCAATATCTAAACAGATTAACATCAGATTATTACTGAAGACTGGGGTGACCTTTATGTAACTAAAAGGCGATTATTTTATTAAGTGTATGCCTATGTAAGTGTGTAGGTAAGTATGTAATATGCATGTATGACCTTTATGTAACTATAGGGAGATTTCTGATACGCGGCCTTCGCCCCCAACCAACTCAACTGTAATGAGTACGCTGACCGTATGCTGTATAAGCATAATTTCGGTGGGACAATGAGACGGCGAGGGAGAGGACTGACCACCAGCCCTCATATGCCGGGGCTATGAAAAGGAAGTCGCTATCGCTTTCTACCCAATGCTGACTCTCAGGATAGATTGATGGAATGCTCCTGCTTCTTATTCAGTCTGCACTTCTAACAGGATATTTTAAGATTCGCATTAATGGACGTTGGATTGGATCCAGAGTTTAACGGCAGCTTATGACAACATGGGCCGTAACCACCGACAAAGATTATTTTTGGAATAATACAGGTAGATAGTTTCAGTTTTTAACGACGCTGTGCGTCATTAGCGTCGCCCTCCTCCATTATATTACATGCCGTAGCAAGGTATTTATAGCCAATTAAAAATCTTTAAAAGGTTTCTCAATAATAGTATATGGTCCATTAACCCACAACGAAAAAGTGGAGTGAAAAGATGTATTGCTTAATTTAATTAATTCTAAATATTTTATTTTAGTGAAGTGTTATTT